>BPLS01000633.1:85986-110823 GCA_019656275.1 Rhododendron kiyosumense
GAGATCATTGATTTTCTTCCACTTGTTGAATTATTCATTCCAGTAAATTTGCGGCTCGATCAGGTTTAGAATATCTCTTTATCGAGACGTGAATTCACTAGAAAAATTGTATTTTTTGTTCGATCAATTGTCTAACAGAAAAAGATCAACTGTAATACTAGTAAGAATGATCTAACTAATAATATTAGAGAAGATAAATAGTTCTGATCGCGCAAAAAAATCTCAAGTGGGGCTCGGATGGTGTATTATAAGACTTTAATATTTTTGGACGCAGTAAAAGCCATTCCGACTCAAAGAATTATTTCCGACTAAATCTTTAGTCGGCCAAGACAAAAAATACCGACTAATTATTTTTTTGGTCAAGAATGATACAATTTTTTTGCGCCAATCCGAAATTTTTGCGGGGAAAAATGGCGGGATTTAGGTAATTTCCGACTAACTATTTAGTCGGCAAATATTTTGTGATATGAAACGGCGCCGTTACATCATATCCAAACCCAACGGGTCATACATTTCCCCCATCTCCCTCACGAATCGTCTGTCAGTTCATCCTTCTCCCAATCCTTCTCCCAATCGACCCTCTGACTCTTGCTCAACCCCTCTCTCCAGCCGCGGTCTCCACCGTTCAGCTCCGCCGCCGCTGCCATATCCCCGACGAAAACCCCTCTCTCCTCCGACTGTGGTCTCAAATCCTCCTGCTCCTGTCAATCAAACCCCCCCGACAAAAACCCCTCTCCTCCGACTTTGCATCTCTAGCTGTGGTCGAGCGGCTGTGTCTCTCTCTCTCTCGCTCCTGCTAGGTACTCTCTCTCTCTCTTCGTGTGTGTCTCTCTCTCCCCGCTACAATCTGGGTTTTCAGTGCTTCAAATGAACAAATCGATTTGGGGTTTTAGTGCTCCAAACAAATTAATCAATTTGGGTTTTTTGGGTTTTCCAATTTGGCTGCTGGGTTTGGAGGACGATTTTTGGGTGGACGCTTTGAGGGTTCATGCAAGTTTATTACCAGGTTAATACCTTGCATGGTGTTTGAATTAGGTATGAATGTAGGACAGGATAAAATATTGGGGGAGGAATTATTGGATGAGGATAAAGGTGTAGAAGGTGGACTGGGATGTGGTGACGAGAGAATAGGTGAGGTTTTCAGGGTTTTCCAATTTGGCGGCTGGGTTTTCAGTTCTAGTTTCTGATTAGAAGAAACTTGATGCCAAGGTGAACAAGGGAAATGTTGGTTTTCGATATTCTGAAAAATGTTCATATGATGGGAATCCAAGAGCAAAGTATGGTTTATAAAATAGTGACAGCTGAAGTATTTTCTGGTACAGTTGATGGCTGCAATAATATAGATGTAAGGAATCTGCACTTTCATGCTTAGGAGGAGATGTGCCTTCTGCACTGAACTTTCTGTTTTTTAGATTGGTGTGCCTTTCCTTCATAATGGGTTGCATGATTTGTTATTTGAGCTTTGCAATTTCCTTTTCTTTCAAGTTTTCAACTCTTATGTCCATTTGGCCTGTGGTCCTGTTGCAGGTGATAAATTATGTCTCTGTTATGATGTTTGCGTCTTCTGTTAAAGCAGCGAGCTAATTGCTAGAAGTTTTTCACATGACAGTGACGAAGCTATTGCTGCATTCTTGGAAACTTCTGGAAAGTCTCTGAAAGAACTTTCACTGAATAATGTCAGAAAGGTAGGAACATACATGATGTACATGATTTTTATTCTTGTATGGACTTGATCATTCTCCAATGGTTGCCAGGATGTGTAGCTCTTTTCCTAGTTTCTCTGACATGTTTATGCCTGCATAATTTGATATTTTTGGAGCTTAGAGTGGCATATAGGTCCTTTTATTGTTTGGCCTGTATGGTTGAAGTTTTGACGGTGGCTGTACAGAAATGTACAATAGTTTTTTTTTTTATCTGATATGGATGTGTGAAATCAATTTTGTGATTTTGATTTTTTTTTAGAAGGAGTTTTGAGATTTGGGTAGGCATTTGCTTAGGTTGTATTTTGTGACTAATCGAAAAAGAATTTTGGTGTTTTGAGTAGTCAATGGTTTAGGTCCATCTGTAAATCGTTGAGCCGCCTTACTAGACCATATCAGTAGTCTAGATTCTACCATCCTTGGTCCCTAATAGCAGGGTCTCTTCCCGGTTCGACTGAACCGACCAAGAGCGTCCCGAGTGGTGTGCCGATTACAGGTCACCCACGCCCACCTAACCTCTTGGCTCAAATAGGTCATGACTGACATCGGCCAAGACAGTTACCGCACGTGCTAAGCAGGAGCGAACCGGAGGACCACGCCTAGACCCACTAATCTTTAACTGTACCCCCACAATATATACTCAGTGGGCCATTGGAATTCATGCATTATCTGACCTATTATTTGAGCCTGAACAAAAATGGTACAACATCGAAAACTTATTACGTTCAGAATAGTTAAAATGCTCTGTGCGAATCCCTTTTACATTTTTAGGATGGATCAAGTTATACTGAATTTATCTCTCTCTTGAGCAGATCTTGAAATACATCCAGACATGTGTAAAAATGCAGGAATTAAATAACATGCTGGAAACAAATTGTAAGGTGCAAAAATCTGATTTTGTATGCTTAAAATATGGTCTTGAGAGTTGGAACCCATTGATGAGGTAGAATTGATCTGAATAGGATATAACCCATCAGTTATAAAGTTAGATTTTTTAGGTACAATTGACTGCCTTTTTCGTGTTCGACAGAATGCTTCACTAATCTTTTATGTACGATTTCATTAGGCAGGTTTAAGTCTTCACAATTTGAAAGTATTCGGATCTCGCACCGCTCAGTTCTCACTAGGTATGATTTTCTCTCTACTTTATCTACGATTTATGTGATATGGTTTTTCTACCCCCTTAGAATTCATACACAAACTACAATCTCTGATATGAGTTTCTTTAATCCTTCTATAATCGATACAGAAAAAAAAAGGAAAAATGCATGATTTCAATTGGAGATTTGGGGGTTAATTCATGTGGTTTTGGTGTGGTTTAGGTCATGCGTTAATTTTTTGTGCCTAATTTGTATGCGCACTCAAGGATCCATTTGTCATCTAACTACCTGTAATTGAGTTGGGTGGTACATGTGTTCATACAACAACATACTAGATTCTAACCTGGCGAGCGGGTTTATTCGTGCATGTTAGTTTTGCTGTACATGGGTCTCACAAGCACTAATCAGTCTAGCCAACCCAAAGTCCGCGACTTTGGGCTCAAAATCCTCGTTAAGCAATATATTGCTCGCTTTGATATCCCTATGAATTATGTGAGGAATGAACCCGTGGTGGAGAAACGCTACCCCTCGTGCAGCCCCAGTTGCGATTTTGAGCCTTTTGATCCAGTCTAAAACCTTAAGAGCTCCAGTTCTGTTTCTCAACCAAAGATCCAAGCTCCCATTCACCATGTATTCATAGACTAGGACCTTCTCATAGCCAAAAGAGCAGTACCCAAGAAGTGGGACCAGATTCGGGTGCTTGACCTTACCTAGCGTTTCCATTTCAGCTAGGAATTCGCGATGGCCCTGTGTCTTGGCTTGGTTTAACTTCTTGACCGCCACGGTTTTCCCACTGGGCAACTGAGCTTTGTAAACAGTTCCGAATCCTCCATCCTCGATTATGTTGGTTTTGCAGAAGTTGTTGGTGGCTTCCAAAATGTAGGCCAAAGTTAGCTTGAGGAGTGGCCGCTCGAACATAGCTATGTTGATGCTCAAGGGCTCCTTTGATCTGCTGCTACTCAAGAAATAGAGGTTTTGATCAGTTGAACTGTTGACCTTGCTTTCATCAGTGTCTTGGGGACCAATTCCCCTGCTCCTCCTTGAACTCACCCACATGCGAATCACAATAGCAATCAACAGGGTAATCAAAGCAGTTCCGAGTAGAATTGAAGCCACTCCCCAAAAGTTGAAAAATCGTCTTCTTCTATCAAACCTCTTGATAGGGCATGATGCCAAACCCAAAATTCCCCCACAGAGATCTTTGTTTCCATCCAATGCAATCTTGGAGTAGTTTTGGCAAATTCCATTTCTAGGCCCCGGCCCTTCCAACCTGTTGTCTGACAAATTGAGGGAAAGCAAATTCCTAAGGCAGCATATTTCCTCAGGAATCTGCCCTGAAAGACGGTTCCCAGAAACATCCAAGTATTCAAGCTGCATTAGGTTTCCAAGCTCGGGAGGAATCTCTCCTGTAAACATGTTTCGATGAAGATCCAATGAGGTCAAATACGACATGTTTCCTAACGAATGTGGCAGGTTCCCGTTGAAGAATTTATTGCTCAAATTTGCAGATTCAATCCTCCACACCATGGAATTCAAGAAAAGCTAGTCTATATGGCCAGAAAGCCGGTTGTCCTATACATATATACTAAGTAGCACGGATACGGATACGAGATACGGATACGATACGATACGGATACGCGGATACGTGATTTTTTCGAAAAGTAGGATACGATACGTTGGGGATACGTTGAATATAAAAACAAATAAAAATAATATTCCATTGACAACTAAAGTTATCCATTCCACAAGTTCACTATTCACATGCTAAGCAAAAAAGAGAGTTCATTGAACCTCATCAAAAGTCAAAAGATTTTCATTGTCCATCCAAAATATTGCAATCATCATTGCATTTCGCTAATCCTCCATTGCTTCATCGCCAATTTCACCATCATCACCATCGTCCATAAAAACTACAGCCTCCAACTCCGGTTCGTCAAGAGAGAGTTGTGCAATTTCAAGCTCTCCAACATCCCCAAATGTATCAAAAGCATCTCCGGCAATGTCCCACATCTTCGTTTGTCCTTCCATGTATTGCCGAGTTCTTCTTGATAAGAGGCGGAGGTTGCTATGAATGAAAACCAAGTCTTCCGCACGTTTTGGAGTCATCTTATTCCTTTTAGCTGAATGCACAAATGAGTAAGTACTCCAATTTCTCTCGCTACATGACGATGATGAAGGTTGCACAAGTAGCTTTAAAGCTACGCTTTGAAGCAAAGGTGCACTTGCACCATAAGTAACCCACCAACTCTTAGGGTCCATTGCATAGCGATCGTGGATGGAATCACTATCCCCAAACTCTCCCCCCTTGCTTGAAAAATTGGCAAATTCCATGTTGGCCTTTGAGCGATCCGCCGAATTAGGAAAATACCTTTTCATGCATTTCATTCTTTCTCGTGCAACCTCAACATCTTTATGTGGAGGCACTCTACTAGGACCCTCATGAAGCCATTCATCACTATAGTACCTTCGTAATACAAGGAAAAGTTGAAGTTTAATTTATGAATAATAGAGTACATAATGTTCACACTATGAAGTTTAATTTATGATGGTCCAGATCCCTTTCTTCCTCCTTTTCTGTCTGCTTCCTTTTTCTTCTCTTTCTGCCTTTTGTCGGCAGTAAGGAGTAAATAGGCTTAAATAGCCCTAATTACACTTTAAACCCATATGTTTTAAGTAATAACAAATCTGCCCCCGAACGTATCTGAAACGTATCTGAAACGTATCCCAACGTATCCGAGCGTATCCAAAACGTATCCGAACACCAAAAAATAAATTTAAAAACCGGATACTTTAAAAAACGTATCGGATACGTATCCGGAGCGTATCCGAGCGTATCCGTATCCGATACGCGTACGGTACGTGATACGGAGGTCAAAATAGAGTATCCATGCTTCATAGCATATATACCAACAATAAATAAGGGTGTCAAACAACATATGAAATCTTCAAATTTGAAGATTGCGAAAACTTTCTCGGACTTAGGAGCAGCTCTAACACTGCCATCATGATCAACTTAGAGTGGATAAAGATAAAGTAACCAATGGAGTGCTAGATCACTCCAACGATCGGCCAATTTGAATGAGAAATCTGTGTTGCCATTTGGAATATGAATTTTGCTGCCTAATTTGACAGTTCAAAAATTGGTATGCCAGATGATAAAGTTCAACATTATTTTGTTTAGCCATTCCAAAGTTAAACCTTGAAGTTTGAATTTGGGGGATTGTTGAAAATGGGGGTTAAAAACATGTGGTAATATAAGGAATTTGGCACTTCATTTAATGTCTATTTTGCAAAGCTTGTTCTTCATTGTGTTATGCAATGCAGGTTACAATGGTTAACAAAAGCAAATACTTTAAAACTCTATGAAGTCCATTTTGCTGAACGCCAAAAGTTATTTTAGCGTGAGGATGCAATGTTTGTTGTCAAAATCATTCTCATTGGACATCTCCAAGAAATTCATTTGCAAGTCTTTTTTAGCCTTTTAAAATTAGTTAGTTAAGAACTCATGCAAGCATCGCATGTTCCTTACTGGAATGTAGAACCTTATTTTGCCTTACTTAAGAATAGCTCCAAATGAGGACAACCTACAAATTCTACCAATTGTTGAGGTAAGACATTTCCCTAAGAGGGGGGTATTTCTGAACCAAAAATCGTCCATTCTTGTCATCATACTCATCATGGAAAAACCAAAAAACTAGTAATATGCTATTATGCTTACCTTCGCTTTGTAGGTATTGTTTCTTTTCAGTGTTCTGGTTCCTCCCTTTATCTTTCAATTTTGTGAATCATGCCTGTTATTCTTTCAGTGTTTTATCAGCTTTCCATGTATTTATCAGCTTCTTGTTATAATTTGTCGTCTTTGGTTGGCCATTTTTATGCACTAGAGCAGGCAAATAAATTGCAATGGACGCTTGCATTTGTTCCACTTATTAAAGCTCTGCAACTCACTCTATCATTCTTTTATGTTCATGCTTTGTGCAATATTGGTATACACTAGTTCATAAACGCTAATGATAGATTGTTCTTTTTTTTTAGGGACGGCATTTAATGGAGTATCGCTCAGGATGTTGATTATTGACTAAGAAGATCGAAGTTGGATTTTGGTTGTGGACGTGTTTGGATTTTTTTTGGTTATCCGTTTCTTGAAGTTGAACTATTTAGTATTTTGAGGTCCACGGGGTTTGTTGAAGTTGAACTAAGCTTGGATTTTGTTTTATTTTTGGGTCATGGTGGACATGTTATTTTGGACTCGACGAATTTGGATATAAGTTGTTTTTTTTAACTATTTGGTGGCTCTCTATTTATGAAAGTTTGTATTTATTTTTTGGAATTTTTATTTTGTATTAATTGCATTTGGTTGGTAATTTTGTGGATGCAATGATTGTTGTTGAAATTTATAGGGAATAATAATGTGAAAAAATTTATAGAAAATTCTAGAATGAGGAATATTTCCCGACTAAAGTTTAGTCGCCAATAGGTTTCAAATTAATTGATTAAAAAGACATTTTCCGACTAAATAATTAGTTGGCCAATAAAGAATACAGTCCCCGACTAAATCATTAGTCGGAAACTATGGTAAAAATCCCAGACTAAAATATTAGTCGGCCAAATAATGTAACATTTACCGACTAAACTCTTAGTCGGCCAATAGGGTAATATTTGCCGACTAAATACATGTAACGACTAAATAATTAGTTGGCCAATATAGAACACATTCCCCAACTAAATCATTAGTCGGCAACTATGGCTTAAATCCCAGACTAAAATATTAGTCGGCCAAATAATAGAACATTCGCCGACTAAATCTTAGTCGGCCAATATGTTACTCTTTGCCGACTAAATACATGTAACGACTACGTTGGTCGGGGAATGTTAGTCGGTAAACATGTACTTTCGCCGATTAAGTCTTTTTTAGTCGGAAAAAACCTTTGTCGACCTCGTTCCGTCGACTAACGTGCCGACTAAAATGTTTAGTCGGGAAATGCATTTGCCGACTAAAAACCCTACATTTGCCGACTAAATGGTTAGTCGGGAATGGTGTTTTTTCTTGTAGTGTTATTTGTCTGGTTGGAATACTCAGGGTGCTCTCACGTGCCCTTCTCGCAATTATGACACTACTTTTTGCTGGTTAAAAAATGGAGGGAAATATTGTTTTATGGGTCACAGGCGCTTTCTTGATAAAAACCACAGATTTCGTAAAGACAGAATATCATTTGATGGGAATCAAGAAATGGAACTGGCTCCTTGCATGTTATCTGGAAATGAGGTCATGATGTACACACAACATCTTGAATGCAAATCTAGAAATACAACGGATAATGTGAAAAACCCAAGAAACAAGCAGGCCAATGCCGAGGCGAAAGAACCATGGACCAAGAGAAGAATATTTTCTGATTTGCCATACTATCCAGATTTGTTATTACGTAACAATTTGGATGTGATGCACATAATAAAAAATGTGGTTGATAATGTGATTGGTACTTTGTTGAATATGAATGGAAAGACAAAGGATAACCTAAAGGCACGCCTCGACTTAGTAGATTGGGAGATAAGGCATGAACTTCACCCATAGATGTTAGGTTCTAATAAGACATATTTGCCACCAGCTTGCTTCTCAATGGTTTCGAAAGAGAAAGATAATTTCTTGAAAGTTTTGAAGCAGGTAAAAGTTCCTGATGGTTATGCTTCCAACCTTTCACGTTGTATTGAACGTAAAAAACGGAACATTACCGGTATGAAAAGTCATGACTCCCATATACTAATGCAAAAACTTCTTCCAATAGCGTTGCGAGCGAGGGTGTTTGCCGAAAAATGTCGTGTCTCCACTAATTGAATTATCATGTTACTTTAGAGCTTGGCTTTGTCCAAAACTTCTATAATGAACTCCGGTATATAAGTGTTGCTATGCTTATATTTATATAATCTCACTTATCGGAAAAAAGGAAAAAAAAAAAAGTAGTATATGTATGTTATGGATATTGATGAGTTTCCCACCGGATAAGTTTAACGTATTGTAAATCCATGCACAAATTAATTTTCCTATATTCAATCTTGCAGCGTTCTTGGACTACATAACTTTTAATCAATTTATTGTTATTTATTTATGTTATGATTTTTTCCATTTTCAAACATAACTTAAATACGCAATCTTAAAAACTTATCGGACTGGTTGTATATTTCTTGAAGTTTTGCTGGATACTATTTTAATTGTTTAAGACCCATATTTGACTATTACCTTTTGAATACATAAATAATATGAGTACATAGTCTTTGTGTACATATCCCACATACATATGGTTTTTGGGATTCGTATTGGGTCCCACAAAGATGATTGAAGCTGTTCTTTTTGTTCAAAATACTCCATTCGTTCCATATTGAGAATTCACTATGAAAAGTCGTGTCATTTTTCAAATAAAAAAATCAACTACTTCCCTATATAATTTTTTGAATATTTTTGCACCAAATTAAAGTTATTGACTTAGGGATAATCCAACAGCCAACCACATGGTGCCTCATGTGTCACAGACTTTTTAATGCATGTGTACTCACATATATCCACTCCGATCTGAGCCTATAAATAGGCATCAAAATTTAGCATCAATCGCATTCCTTATCCAATAAACCAAAGAGGGAAAGAAATGGGTTCCAAAGCAATTGTTTTCCTTGGCCTTTTTCTTGCCATTGCTCTTCTCATCACCTCGGAGGTGACAGCCAAGGATTTGGCTGAGACTTCCACTTCTAGTGAGTTTGTCTAAACTAATTTAAGTACTACATAAATTGAGTTTATTTCATTCATGCATAGATCGATTTGCCTTCGGTTCGTTCACAATCTCTGTCATATTTCAACTTGTTTTTCGGCAATATAATTGGACAGAAAATTAATGAGATAAAAGGAGCATGGTTCATTTTATAATTGGTGACACATACTGTTTAGGATGAGCTATACAAACCGATCGAATAGCTCTGACTCTGATCATTAATATGCACCCTGCTTATATATGCCCAAAAAGGTTCGATTATGGGTCCATGCCATGCCCACTATAATTGAAGGTGGATGGAGTACCAGTAAACCTAAAACGACTGATCAAATGGTTTATGTTGATTGGAATTGGCATTTAAGTTTATAATCACCTATAAACTTTTCAAACATACACATCCTTTGTGCAGCTGAACAGACTAATGGGGTAGATGACGCCAAATACGGCGGTGACAGTTCTGAAGACGGACGTGGTAGTGGTTACAACCGCGGAAGAGGAGGCGGTGGCGGTTATGAAGACGGACGCGGTGGTTACAACCGTGGAAGAGGAGGCGGTGGTGTTTGAGGTGGCAACTAAGATTGTACGTTAGGTGCTATTTATGATATCCGTGCACCGTGTTAAAATATGTATCAATAATGGAGGATATCCGATCATGCCTTTCAGATTGATAGTCAATGTAGTAGTTCGATTATCGATCTGTGAGGGTATGGTTTAATTTGTATGTTTCAATGTTTCGCAGGTATGTCAGAAAAATATTACTCCAGAAAACTGTACTACTGAACCCCTCTGCTCGGATTTATCATGGAGATTTAGCTAAGTCAAGATGGACTGAGGGAGAGATAAGTTTGAGCAATTACGTACCTTAGCCAATCTGCCATTGCATGTACCAATTTGCTTTGCCAAACACGAAAGTGAGAATATAACAAACCAATAAGCGACAAACAAGAATACAAACATATACGTGGTTCTACTCAAGCACAAAATAATAACATACTTCACGGGCGAAAAGCGAGAGAGGATTTACTATCAACGAGTCAGATTACAAAAAGCCGACTATATCCATTAACTCCACAGACAATTCAGAACACGAACGTAACTCACATCCTGGGAAGATTCAATAAAAAAGAATGACGCGAAAACAATATCTACACGTCGGGGAGAGAGCGATCGATTATGACTTTTAAGTTATGGTTTTCAGTGGAGCTCCTCTTTTTCCCAAGATCTAGCTAAGATATTGATCGCGACATAGCATCTAGTCTAGAATAAGATTAAACAAGAACGTCAAACATATCATCAGAAAATAATAAACTACATAATTGTAAAGAACATGCATGAGAAAAGGAAGAAATCAGGGGGCGCACACTACTCTTGAAAGGTCGTTTATTTGAAGTGCTTGTAGCCTTGTACCATTTTGGTGAGGGGGTAAACTAGAGAATAATTTTGTTCATTCACATTTATACTGTATTTAGATGATTTTTTGAGAAAATTTTGTAGGGTTTTGAGTAGAGAGAAAAATGAGAGTAATGATTGGAAATATGGTTAATGATTAGAGAGAGATAAATAGAGAAATGAGTACAATGATTGAAAATAAAGATGAGTAATGATTGAAAATAGAGATAATGAGTGTTTTTTGAGTTTAAATTTTTTTTTCAAAGATCAATCTAAACAAAACATTTAAGAGTGTGAATAATCTTTCTTGTTATTGGTAGAAGTGTAGGATTTTTTATTTGATAGTAATAAGTTAGTTTGTGATGGAACTCACATAATTTTCACCAAGTACAGGAAAAGTAGTTTTCACCCTCTTAAAAGAAGAGTGAACAAAATTATTCTTGGGTAAACCATACGAATTTGTCAAGGAAAAGAGGGAGCATGTGAAGAAGTAACGCCGGCAAGGGAGGAAAACTTCCAAACGGGTCTTCAATATTGACATGATGAGCAAAGTTACCAACAAAACTCCAAATAAATTGTATGTTCGGAACCGTTCGATACATATAGATTCTCATACATCAAATCATCCAAGATACAATTGTATTCAAAGTTCTATTTTAAAGTTGTTCTTATAGAGTTTAATTTTATGACAAGATATATATGGAGGCCGAAACAAGTGGAGTGACAACCTACTGAGGGCATCCACATCTCACTCTTTGTTCCCCTTTCAAAACTAAAATAGCGAGGACAGACAGAGAAATGGGACTGCATCAGCCTCGTTTGGGAATTCGGTAATCTAACATTTGCTACAGTTCCTTGCTTCTTGCAGCAAGGGACTGTTCACCCAATAAGTAGTATTTTAATGTTTTTGCTTTGAATTGAATTTTGTCTTCATTTGACATCTTGTTCCACGTCCCAATCCGATGACCAGAAAGTCTAGCCATGCCTCTAATTTTTACCCCACATTTCTATTGCACGCGTGTGGGGCTAATTTTGGGTTTCACAAAAATACAAAAAAAAATATTCATAAATTTTTATGGGACCTTATAAAAAAATCAGCTTCAATGTATACCGATAAGTATTTTTCGAAATTCGTTGGGAAAACTGCTCAACTACTCCATTTTACCCATACGAATCCAGAAAAAATACTTACAAATATCCTTTGGAGCTAATTTTTACAGGGCACCATAAAAAATTATTTTAAAATTTATGGATATTTTTTGTATTTTGTGGGACCCGTAGTAATGAGCCCTAACTACATGCATGCGATAGAAATGTACGATAGAACTACTGATCCAAACAACTGGCTTGTTGGTTACAATACTAATAAAAAATGTACAAATAGGCAAAGAAAATATTATATTTATAGGACCTAGTTAGAATAGAGAATCTGATGTAATAAACATTTAAAAAGTGAATAGCTAAAGTAATAAAGTGGTTTTTTCCTCTCTAATTTGGTTCAAAATTTATAGAGACAGGTGCGGATGCTCTAATATGTAAAGTAAAAAACAAAACACAGATGTGGACGCCGAAAATCACTTTCCATTTGTCAATAGTACGATGCTCAATTTTTTTTTTTACAAAAAAGTAGTAGCCCAAAATCACCCACCTAATTGCCTAAGTACGTACAATAGCCCAAAATTTCTCAACGACCTCCAATTCGGTGGTGTTCTACTTTTGCAAAAAGTATTTTTTTTAAATAAAGGTAATTTTAAATTTAAATATAATAAAAACAAAAAATGATTTTTTAATTTTTTTTGCACCATTTAAAAGATCTTAATGAAATATATCAAACAAGATCCATATTGGTAGGAAAATTATTTGGTAAATACATGATTTTTGAGCTTAAAATTGCCTTCTTTTTCAAAAAATACTTTTTCCTCAAAAGTGGAACACCCCTTCGTTTAATAAAGTACTTAGGTCTCATTCCACTCTCTTTTTAAATTTTTTTTTAAAAAGAAGGTAATTTCAAGCTTAAATATAATAAAAATGAAAAATAATTTTCAAAATTTTTTCCACCTTTTAAAAGATTTTAATGAAATCTATCAAATAAGATTTATATTGATAAAAAAATTATTTACATAAATACATAATTTTTAACTTATAATTACCTTTAATTTTTAAAAGTTTATTTTTTAAAA
Organism: Rhododendron kiyosumense; assembly: GCA_019656275.1. Classification (NCBI taxonomy): domain Eukaryota; kingdom Viridiplantae; phylum Streptophyta; class Magnoliopsida; order Ericales; family Ericaceae; genus Rhododendron; species Rhododendron kiyosumense. The sequence goes on from BPLS01000633.1 coordinate 99,114, forward strand.
AAACCGAAACACCCCGTTAGAGCATCCTTATCAATATGACAATATCTCTACTAGCTAGTAGCTACACGGGAGAGGAGAACCTCCATTATTGACCTCTACCAGGCTCGGTTGTACGTGGCTGCAAAATAAAGTTGCTATAGTGGCTCGGACTTTTTGCCTTGTACTGTTCACTGGCTATTATTTATTATACTAATTATAACACAATAGTTTTCCATGGCCTTTTGTTTTTAAAAGTAGGAAAGGTTTTACTTTTTTTACTTGGGTTCGGAGACCGTGTTAGAGCAAGTTTATCAATGGATGGATATAATCTCTTTTGAATAGTTCACAATTCTATTTTAGCTATCAACTTTTTTTTTTCACAACTACAACAATACTATTTATTTTACCTAATACCAATTAAAAAATATTTTTTTTTCACTTTTTTCCTATTATTTTTTTCCCAAGGAGGGAGGAGAGAGAAAGAAAGAAACAATTAAAAAAAAGGAGTGTGAATAATGCTTAGGTAAAACTGGCTAGGCCTTATTCATAAATGTATTTTAGCTACCCTTTTACGTAATCTAGTGTAGGGGTATTTTTTGAGTTTCTCCTATCTAAAATAACTAAAAATGTATTTTATCAATGTTAGTGTACATGCTCTAAGGGCATCCACATCTCTCTTTTTATTCTCCTCTTTAAATTAAATTAAAGAGCCAAAACAAGAAAAAACATCCAAAATCCCTCTTTCTCTCTCTCTCTCTCTCTCTTGTAATTGTTGTGTACCAGCGCCAGTAATTTTAGGAACAAGAATATCAATTTCCATTATAAAAGCAAGTGTATCATTTTTTAGCTGAACAGACAAACAATAGTGTATGAGTGATTTTTAAGTGTTGAGAGGGTATATATCCTACGTGGTACCTGCTCGACGCATCCGAGCCGTCAAATACACTTTTGGACGGCTCATATTGAAACCTTCTCTCTCCTCTCACCCTAACATTTTCTCTATCATTTTTCTCTCTCCAAATTTGAGTTGTTCAAACACGCAATGGATGGCTCAGATGCGTGAGCGGGCACCACGTGTTATCCGCTCGATCGGCACTGAAAATTTTTCCATAGTGTAGAGGATGCCAAGTACAGTTCTGATTGCGTGTGTGACAAATTTGGATGTCTTGGCCCAGGATGGGAAAATTATTCAATATTCTCGGTGTATACTCCCTCCCCTCACATAATATGTGGGGCCTACATGTGATTACATATGGGGTTCACGTGGATAGGGCTGGCCCTGAGGTAAGCCCCACAAGCTCCCAAGTTTGGACAACACCCCAATCACTGGACAACCCAAAAAAAAAAAAAAAAAAAAAAACCCTAGCAAATATGCAATAAAACTTTTATTTGGCGCTATAAATATATGTAGTTTCTTTGTCCCAGTGGGAAGCATTTTGCACTCCGTAAAGAGTGCAGGTTCGAGTCACAACATGGGCAGAGTCCCTATTTATCTTTTTTATCCTCCCAAGTCTCAATGGAGCGCCCCTTCTCTACCCCCCCCCCCCCCCCCCAGCCTTCTTTTTGGTCAACAAATGATAGAACATCTGTATTTTTTTCCCTTGCGCCTCATATAGTCCTACTGTTACTTCTTTTCCGTCTATTTTTTCAGGTCAAACTATTTACTTTTATATTTCTTTTGATTACAATAACTGATATAGACGTTAAAATGTTTATATTGATAAATATTACTCACTTAATTTTAACCTTTTATAGTAGGGTGTTTTTGCTAAAAATGATTTGTAAAAATAGTTGCTTCGGCGAAGAGTAGTTTTCCTTTGTTGAAGTCACATAAAAATTTACCTTTAGACTACTATGTCACCCGAGACATTAAGTGGATCAGCTATGATCTCAATTGAAAATTAGTACATCATTAAGCTAAGGTACAGTAACTTAATTGAAGATTTTACTTTAAGAGATGCAAGAAGAAGTTGTTTTCTTTAAATTAGATTGTGGTAATCAAAAAATAATATAACAAGAGTTACATTTTTTAAATTTTTTTAATGTAATTCAAGCTAAAATCACAATATAATATTGATTTTTTTACTAGTACATTTTTTTTTTAACTGACTTAATAGTATGTGAGTAACCAAGTTTGCAGTCGGGTTTGGACAACTCAAACATCGGGGCCGGCTCTGCACGTGAAATCCACATATTAACCCTACATATTATGTGAGAAGATAAAGTATATATCGGGAGTACTGAATAATTACTCCCCGGGATGTGGTGGTGGGCCCGTGCCGTGAAGAAAAAAGACCGACGGATGGATCAAGCAAGCTTATCTATGATTTGTGCAAAGTCAACTATGTAGGAGTACGAATAAAAAGCATGAGTACTGGAAGTGATCCGATCATGCTTTTTTCCATTATAATTCTGTTTTTTTTTTTTTTTTTGAACTCGTGTGTCTGGTTTTCATGTTGTGATATATCACATGATATTTGATGGGAATGCCTTGAATTTGTCGGGAGAGCAGAAGAAACCAAAATCGGAGAATTTACAAAGAATAGCAGGTGAAAAATGCTATAGAAAATGCACAAAGAATAATAACGCTGTAAAAAAATATAATAGACGACAATCCGAAAACGCTATAAAAACTATGACCTCCCTTGCAATACTTAGACTCCGTTCCGCTTTTTCCCAAAATTTTTTTTTTCCAAAAATAAGGTAATTTTAAATTCAAATATAACGAAAATGAAAAATAATTTTTCAATTTTTTTTTGCACCGTTTAAAATATCTCAATCATGAGATCTATCAAACAAGATTCATATTAATTAAAAAATTATTTGCGCCAACACATAATTTTTAACCTTAAAATTACCTTCTTTTTTCTAAAATCTTCTGTTTTTCAAAAGTGGAACGCCACCTTACACATCCACTATTAAAAACCTCTTTGTACCTATATATGGACATCCCTATTGTTCTGCAACTTCATTCCATCAAAATCATGCAAGTACATCCCTATTGTTCTACAACTTGATTCCATCCAAATCAAGTACAGCAACAGGAAAATGCAAAGTTGTCAAATCCGTTCCGTACCGGCCGGTACGTACCGTACCGGTCCTTAAACGGAATGTAAAAAGTCATGTTCCGTTCTGGTTGAAATACCGGTCTATTTCGGCCAATACCGGGTGTACCGGACAATACCGATCTGTTCCGGCCATTTTCCGGTGTTCCGTTCCGGTACAAAATTACAATTTTTTTTTTTACATTTTGTTTATGTTTACCCATAAAATTTTAAAAAATGGTAGATATATATTAAATATATATATATATATATATATAATATTAATTGCGGTAAATCCGGAATGGTACCGGAATACAGCCCGGTACCGGTACGTACCATTCCAGTAGTGAAAACGGTACGCTGGCCGGTACGGTATTAACAACTTTGGGAAAATGGGCTGCCCTTCTCTCTAAACCCACTCTCTCTCTAGAAACAGATCTAGGTTTTCCCGTTGCATGCTATAAAAGAAATAAGATAACAGGCAAAAAAAAACCTATCAAAGGTATACAATACAATAGTGGGCAATAAACGCTATAAAACGTTAAGACTTTTAATAGCAAATAGGATAGGCTAATACGGGGCGGTTCAATGGACAACTATTTAGACACCTAAAAAAACACCTCATTGTTCCCGATTAAATTTTGATGATCCGAGCCGCTCAATGTGATCAAAACGTGATTTTAAGGGTACCCGCGAGAAATTAGCAAAAAAAAAGACCGAAAAGTGCTTGATCTGAGCAGTTTTTGGCATAAATTTAATGAACGGTTCAATTAAAAATTGCTTAAAACAAGCACTTCCCGGTCATTTTTTTTCGCTAATTTCTCGCGGGCACCCTTAAAATCATATTCTGCACACATTGAACGATTCAGATCATAAAAATTTGATCATGAACTATGTGATTGAGATTTGGGGTGTTTTTTTAGGTGTCTAAATAGTTGTCCATTGAACCGCCCCGTAGGCTAATATAGTGTTCTCTAAAACGCTGTCTATTACCTACTACAACATTTTTTGTACGCTATTAGAAGTGGTTTTTTGTTATAGTGCATGTTCACTATCCTCTTAAGATTTTATTTGTTTGAAGAAAGACTACAATACATGATAGGCGCGCAAATATTCACATTAACACCCCTAATTCATCTTTGTTAAGTCCCATTTATATTATTATTCGGTACTTAATGCTTAATTTGTATATTGTAGGTATTTGAAGGATTTGATAAAAAAAATATGCAAAATGTAAATATTAAACGTGTTGGATACTTTGGCTGCTGAAATTTAATTGGTGCAAAGCTAGTCCGAAATTTAAGCCAATTCTCCCCAGTGGGCATGGCCCACCATATTTGGAGTTAGCCTTGGAGCCCACTCAGAAGAAAAATGAGTCGGCTGGGAGTAAAATAAAAAAAGAAAATAGGGCTGCCAAAGGATTGACTTCAGAAAGGTTTGCGGACGCAAAAAAAAAAAAAAAAGGAAGGAAAGAGGCTGCTGTCAGAGGAAAAAAAAAAACCAAGACCAAGCGCTACAGAGAATAAGGCGCTGGGATATTTTTTGGATTCCCACCTACGGTAAAAACGAAGAACAGGTGTTACGAATTTTATTTAGCACAGCTTAGTTTTTTTTGGAGATTTTGGATCTGGAGTTTTGTTCTTGAGTTTTCTTGTTCTTCCGTACAGAATACATCTTTCGGAGAATCGTTTCAGGTTTTTCTTATTTATTAAAGTCTTTTGTTTTCCTTTATTTGTTTTGAATCTTTGGTTCCCTTTATTTAATTTTATAAATTTTAAAAAGCATGATTAATTCTAGGGTTTTATTGCTTTTATTTTTAATAATGAGTGAGTAGTTTTTCTGAGATTTGGTCGCTGGGTAAAGGCGCGCCGCGACCCAATTAGGATTTATCTCACAATTTTTCCCTACATTAATTTAATTAAATAATTTTAATTTGTGAAAACTACGTCCGTTGGACGAATTCGAGGCATTGCCGAGACTCATGTGAGCTAGAACGGGGGACCAAAACTTGTTCGCTGCTGTGTACAGGACCGACAACCTTAGGATTCGCATCCTTCGGAGTTTTCAATTCTTCCTATAATTTAACCGTTTTTAGAACCTTGAAAAGCAAGTGGATTTTGATTGGGTAGCGAGCGCTAGATTCCCTATGACCGTGCCTCTCGTTTTTATCTGTTAGTATTAATTAATTAATCAACTAAACAACAAACTGTGGCTATCTAAGAGCTAATTTTAATACTACAACCCGACGTTTCACAATACACACTTCACCGTTCTTAGTGGATTCGACTCTGGTCTTACCAGATATTGTGTTACATCGGTCTTCGCCCTACGCTTGGGGCAACCCATTATTTTAGGATTAGAAAATCGTCTAGCAATACACACCTCTTATTAAGGTGTTTATCATATGCATCCCTCAAAATATTATGAATTATAGAAAAAATATTACAAATCGTATTGTTAAAAAGTTACGAATCGTATAAATGTTACGAGATACACCAAAATATTATGAATCATAATGAAAATGTTACAAATCATACTGTTAAAAAATTATGAATTTTAGAACAAAAGTTACGAAACACGCTAAAATGTTATGAATGAACCATAAAATAGGTGTACACTCTTTTAAGGGGTGAGTATTGTAGATTTTCCCATTTGTTTGATACAGTTTCCAATAACTGTAATCCCGTCTTCCTTGACCTGTTCTTTTTTTGTAAAGACCCGTAAATTCATGTAATTGATTTAAATGTTTTAAATAGAAATAAAAGGGGGAAATTGATTTGGAATATTGAGATTGAGGTTAATATGCAAGTGTGTTGTATTTGAGGGGTGAAAGTGTGAATTGTGTAGTGTGTATATGACTTGTGTGTGAGAGGCAGGGAAACAATTTTCCCAATTCTCACTCTCTCACTCTCCCGTTCTCTTCTCTCTCTCGGTCTCCCTCTCTCTCATTCACTCTTACCAAATTTCAACTAAAATCACCCAAAACCCAAAACAAAATAGCCTTCATCCCTTTATTTATTCGCGTATTGCGGCCCATATTGCACCGGTGTGAGCTCGGTGGAGGTGTATTTCATTCGGTTCCAAGATTTGAGGCTAGGGCTTGGAGAATTTCTTGAATTCGTTCTCCACTCTTTGAGGTAGGGAGTTCTAACTTTCAATATATGTTTATGACTTGTTTCTATTGCTTGAATCATGCCCTTGATCGTTGTTGTCATTCTTGATGTTGTTGCTGTTGAGAAACCATGTGATTCTGTCAAAAATCTGCTCGAAAGCCTTTGTTATCGATAGCATTTCCATTGTTATCGATAACACTATGTTCTAAAGTCCAGAAAATCAATCGTTATCGATAACCCTTGTCATCGTTATCCCTAACGTTTCATTGTTATCCCTAACGTTTGTCATTGTTATCCCTAACATAGCATCGTTATCCCTAACGTTTGTCATTGTTATCCCTAACACTGTCAGCGTTATTCCTAACGTTGCACTGTTATCCCTAACACTTGCCATTGTTATCGATACCCTCGCGTCTGGAACGATATTAACCCATTTGTTATCGATACCTGCTTGACCGATTCCTATACCTAAATTAATGGGTTGCCCCAAGCGTAGGGCGGTAACCGATGCAGCATAATATCCGGTAAGTCCGGAGTCGAATCCACAAAGACAGTATTGTGTGCTGACTAAAAACTCGGGTTGTTATAATTTAAATAGGCTCTTAGGTAGCCACCCCTTGACAATTGATTGAGATTTAACTAAAACCTATAAAATAACTATTCTTTTTAAATAATTAAAAGCAAGGTACGGTCGTAGGGTTCATAGCACTTGTAACTAGTTCGGATTAACCTGCTCTGTTTAGAGTTCTTAAAAACGTTTAATTTTAGATTCAAAAAGTTACCCCGCAAGATGCGAGACCCTATGGTCGCCGTATACCCATGCGCAGCGAAGAATGAGTTTGGACCCCCATTCCTCCGTTCACATGGGCTCCGACGATGCCCAGATTCGTCCGCGGAAAGTATTTTTCAATCTAAAATCGTTTTTTCATTTTTTGATAAAAGGAGCAGTGTCCGAACTAGCCACGATGTGCTAATCACCTCGCGACCCTACCTGTATGACTACTCACTATGCATTGAACAAGAAACCCTAATTTGAATCATACTTCTAATACTGGAGAAAGAAAATAAACAAGAGATCTAAACCAAACAAAAACAAAACGAACAACTTTTAATAAGAACAGAAATTAAAACGAGTTATCAGAATGTGAGTAATTGAACAAAACTTTAAAGCTTGAAAAGAAAAATAACTGAAGAAATATTGGTCTGTTTCCGGCCGTGGGTCGTGAGAGAGGTCCGAAGCTATTCCGCGCAGCTTTCCTCCTCCGCCTTTTCGTCCTGTGGTAGCGTGAAAAAAACAGATCCCTGAATAATAAAACCCTTGCTCCTTTTATACTCCGCAACAGTTATTGCCGTGTAAAACTTGAAAAGCCCTTTCTTGCTATAATGCTATTCTCTTCCTGGCCCACTATAACAAAGCCTGCCTTTTTCCTATTGGACCCACAAGTCCAACTTTATTTTATGCAAATACACTGTGATTTCCTATACCAAATCATCAGCCAATGAATTGCCATGGCAGAGTCAATTACGTGGATGGCACTGGTCATGTGTTGCAAAGCCTTTGTCATGCTGGAACCAAACCATTTATTCTTAATTCCCGATGAGAGCTCGGAACAACCTATAAACAACAAAAGAACAAAATAAATATCAATTAACAAAAATAAATGACTAACAAATATAGTTTGGAGGGCCAAAATATGTATATTTTGGCACTTATCACACCCCCCAACTTACACTTTGCTAGTCCCGAGCAAAGAAAATAAAATGCAACCAAAGAAAACAAACAAAAATTGATAGTTCTTTTAAACCCCCAGGCGGCCCCGGTAGGACGAGTGAAGTCTCGTGAGGGTTTTCATCAGTGATCACCCCCAAAACACCACGGATCCTTTCATTTGAAACCCAAAAACCTGCAATGCGACTCATTGATACGCCAATGCCAAGAATAGAGCATATGCGAAAATAGTTCTAAAAGCTATCAAAACATAGAAATAAATCATGGCATCTTAGCTTAGCGTGGGTGAATAAGGACCTTAACCACAAGTGAACCACAACCAAGTACTCTCTCCGGACCGAGTCTCGACTTCAATTCTCACCGTGTCATGCACTCAACAAAAAAAACACTTGAAACATGGTGCATTTAATGAACTCTTAATGTGTGCGGGCAGACGTTATGTAAATGAAAGCAAGATACTTCCGCACATAATGACACGAAAAGAACGGTTTATATAGTGGACACACGATCTCATGAACAGTATGTCAAGTATTGGAAACTTTCTCTATCAACCAATCCACAACCCATTGCCCCTAAAATCAAATAGGACTTTTAATCGGTTATATCATCAGGTAAAGAAAGGTGTTTCAAGGTTAGGGTAAGACATAATCAAGTGTCCGAGAATAGACCAAACACATAAGGCAAATAATAATGTATGCCCTCTTTCAACTCTTTTCTACTCCACCATATCCCTCATATTCTTCACCCTTCACACAATTCCATAATGAAACAACTTGTTTCTTACTTGCAACAAGTATATTGGTGTCTTCCCTTATCTTTTCCTCCTTTTTTTTTTCATTCAAGTTTCAACCTCTCTTTTTTTTAACATGGGAAAGAACACCGCAACTCGAGTACAACATTCTCAAATACACTTACCCTATTCTTTTCAAAAATTAACCTTCACATGATTAGCTTGCCATTCTCAAGACACAATATAGTTGGCAAAGTTTAACAAGAAAAAGGCTCATGCAAGAGGCTCAATGTGGCTCGCAAGGATAAGTATTTGAGAAAAAGAAACGAACCGGCTCAATTAGCAAAGATGGCCTATTATCCTCTCCTAGGGGCAATACAACCAAGTAACGATCCAATTCCAAAGAATAAAATAGCAGGCATGTATTAAGTCTCAACACTTGACGACAAAAGATAATGAGATCAATAACGGTTAAGCCTTTTTCTTTTTTTTTTTTACAACAAACGAAGAATTTATGTGACACCACTCCAAAGGAATGTAAGGCACTAAAGCTCACATGGGCATAAGTCTCCACTAATCTAGCCATTGAAAGTACTCTAGTCACAACTCACAAGTAGTCAAGGTCCAAGAAGCGTGAAGTGCAAAGTTGCTAAGAGTGTATGCCATAATAAATTTCTATCACCAAGTTAGCAAAAAGAACTACCATGCAACATCATATTCAAGTAATGCCCAACAATTCTCAACACTAGCAACCAACAAGTAAACATTGCAATCTCCAAGTCTCCAGTAGAAAGAATCCAACAAGTTATTTTTTAATTTTCAAATTTTTTTTTTAACAAGATAAAGAACAAAGTGATCTCTCCCCCCAACTTGAACTATTCAATGTCCTCATTGAAAGCATGAAAAAAAATAAAAGAAAATAAAGATCGGACAGAAACGTAAAAGATAGGAGAGATATCACCTCGAAAAGGAGGGGGCTAAGCAGAATAAATGACGTTTAGAGGGAGACCCCCCAACTTGGATTGAACAACCTGCAAAAAGTTAGTCTCCAAAACAGCAAGAAAAATAACGAAAATAAATAAATAAAGTAAGAAATAAAAATAAAATACAAAAAACCATCCACTTTCTTCACGCAAAAGACACGGGTACTACTTTTCTCCCTATTTCTCAAGTGAGAAACGGGTGGCTATACCAGACCAAAAAAAATTATGTACGAACAGCCAAACGCGGGTGCCGATCATTTATTATGCCAACAAGTGCTAAGATAAAAAACATAGCACTCCATTCTACACCTTTTATCAAAAATTGAACTTGGCCAAGCCACAAGATAAGATATTTCGAATAGCGCATTTGCCGAATTCGTTTTAGACACTTAAATTCAACCAAGTGCTTAGCCCAAACTAGATCAATTTTCAAAGCATTGACAAAGTCCACAAGATATGGATGATAAACTAAATTAAATTCATCAACACCAAGAAAATCATTATGCTTCACATTTAAAAACTCTTGTGAAAATGGAGGCTCAATAGGAGGGGTGGCACAATTTAGAGCTGGGAACACTTGATTATTCAGTGTAACTATTGGCAATGACTCCTCAAAGGGCATATAATCTAATGCAACTATAGGCAATGACTCCTCAAAAGGCATATAGCCTTCACTAATGACAAGCAGCTCCATTTCCTCTTTTTCTCTCACATCAGAATTGATATCCTCGGGAAGTGGCTTTATTTCCTCTTTTTCTCTCGCATCAGAATTGGTATCCTCGGAAAGCGGCTCTATTTCCTCTCTTTCTCTCTCATTAGAATTGGTATCCCTAGGACTTTCAATCAACTCACAAAATTGGAGTTTTTGGGTTAAGTCATCTAAGAAATCCCAAGCATCTTCAGGGTTTTTATCTAGAAATTCATCAGTGGACCAAAAATCCACCTCGCATATCTTAGGATTTAAAGCATGGCAAAAGGTAGCCAGAAGACTGCCAATCTCACAATTAAAACTTGACCAAGAGAATACGACAAATTTAAATCGCTCCCAACACTGTGACAGAGACTCATCATCTTGTTGAGAGAAATCTGATAGTTCTTGTAAAAGCATATGAGTCTCATATGAGGGATTGAAAGTTTTGAAAAACTGTATTACAATCTCATTCCATGTCAATCTTGGACTCAAACAATTAAACCAATCATGAGCACTATCACGCAACGATGCTGGAAATACATGTAAAAGAGCCACCTCATCGCTACCAAAAGCTTCCTCAAGGTTTTGTATATGCAAAAAAGGATTTTCTGAGCCCAAACCATAAAATATGGGAAGTGACACTGGACAATTAAATTGTTTTATATAACCTCCAAACCACCTTGCATAATCGGTCATTTTTTTTTTTTTTTGCTTTTCAACAATTAAAAAAAAAATAAAGAACTAAAAAGAAAACAAAATAAAAAAAATAACTACCCGAATTCTTAACACACGTTACCGTCCCCGGCAACGGCGCCAAAAATGCTTGACCGATTCCTATACCTAAATTAATGGGTTGCCCCAAGCGTAGGGCGGTAACCGATGCAGCATAATATCCGGTAAGTTCGGAGTCGAATCCACAAAGACAGTATTGTGTGCTGACTAAAAACTCGGGTTGTTATAATTTAAATGGGCTCTTAGGTAGCCACCCCTTGACAATTGATTGAGATTTAACTAAAACCTATAAAATAACTATTCTTTTTAAATAATTAAAAGCAAGGTACGGTCGTAGGGTTCATAGCACTTGTAACTAGTTCGGATTAACCTGCTCTGTTTAGAGTTCTTAAAAACATTTAATTTTAGATTCAAAAAGTTACCCCGCAAGATGCGAGACCCTATGGTCGTCGTATACCCATGCGCAGCGAAGAATGAGTTTGGACCCCCATTCCCCCGTTCACATGGGCTCCGACGATGCCCAGATTCGTCCGCGGAAAGTATTTTTCAATCTAAAATCGTGTTTTCATTGTTTGATAAAAGGAGCAGTGTCCGAACTAGCCACGATGTGCTAATCACCTCGCGACCCTACCTGTATGACTACTCACTATGCATTGAACAAGAAACCCTAATTTGAATCATACTTCTAATACTGGAGAAAGAAAATAAA
>BPLS01000633.1:110833-130548 GCA_019656275.1 Rhododendron kiyosumense
GCCTGCCTTTTTCCTATTGGGCCCACTATAACAAAGCCTGCCTTTTTCCTATTGGACCCACAAGTCCAACTTTATTTTATGCAAATACACTGTGATTTCCTATACCAAATCATCAGCCAATGAATTGCCATGGCAGAGTCAATTACGTGGATGGCACTGGTCATGTGTTGCAAAGCCTTTGTCATGCTGGAACCAAACCATTTATTCTTAATTCCCGATGAGAGCTCGGAACAACCTATAAACAACAAAAGAACAAAATAAATATCAATTAACAAAAATAAATGACTAACAAATATAGTTTGGAGGGCCAAAATATGTATATTTTGGCACTTATCAATACCTCCTTTCATGGTATCGATAACGTTGCGTTTTGATTGACCTCAACCTATTGTTATCGATAACACTCGTAAAGGTTATCGATAACACTTTCTGTCTGGACAATTTTGCTGACTTGCTCCATCCTTTATTGTTTTTGGTTCCGTTCACTTCTGAATCACTCCAAGAACTTCCTGAATGATCCCTTAACTTGAGTACTCATATCTAATGTATTCATTGCACGTATCCATGATCTTAATGCTCATGCGAACCTGATTGTACAAAATTTTTTATGGACCAAAAATGAATTTGAACAGTACGGATTGATTGGAAAAGGATTTTGAAACTTTACGGACACAACGAAAATATATCAGGACATCCCGAAAGGGTAAAGAGCCTAGCAGAGGACATCGGGGTCCTATAAATGGCCCGGCATGAGCTATATGCTCCTATCAGGACATCCCGAATGGGTAAAGAGCCTGGCAGAGGACATTGGGGTCCTTTAATTGGCCCAGTAAGAGCTTCGGCTCATGACACATGTGCGAGATACATTTTGATTCACGATGTTTCCAAAGGTTATACGTTGAAACACTTGATTGGTTTTGGAAATAAAAGTCTGGAATTGGATTCTTCCTATTGCTATCTTCATTGGTTTCGATTGCCATTGTTCCTCTTGTTATTGTTCCTACATTTCATATGCATACATTGTTAGATTAGAGCTTTCTACTAGGCTAGTGTAGCTCAAACCTTACTTTCTTTTCAGGTGCTAACTTTGGACAGTAACTTCATGTTGGGAGTGCATGGATTGTGGACACGATTTTGAAAGCTAACACTGAAGAGTTATTAAGGCATCTTTGTAATTTATTTTTGAAAGATGTATTTGTAACTCAAATTGTAAATCTTTTGATTAAAGGGTATTGTAAACCTTTAACTCTTTTGATATTCAGTACTTATGTTGGTTTTGAGGCCGTTGAGCCGAAGATGTATTATCTGAAAATCCTTTGGACTTAGAAATGAAATTGTGGAAAATGGGAATGACAAACTAGTTTGGGGTATGGTACGGTCTATTGTGAGGTTTTATTTATGAAAATTCCTCTATAATTATGTTGAAAATCGAGGGTGTGACATTTTTTGTCTCACAAGTTTATTTGTCGTAAGATGCTCATATGTTTTGCTTTCTTGACGCTGGAGTAGTTGTTGGTTTTGGTCGTTGAATGCTTGACCGATTTCTAGACCTAAAATAATGGGTTGCCCCAAGCGTAGGGCTGAGACCGATGTAGCACAATATCCGGTAAGACCGGAGTCGAATCCACAAAGACGGTATTGTGTGCTGACTAAAAACTCGAGTTGTTATAATTTAAATGGGCTCTTAGGTAGCCACCCCTTGTCGATTGATTGGTATTAACTAAAACCTAGAAATTGATTGTACTTTTTCAGAAAATTAAAAGAAGGCACGGTCGTGGGGTTCATAGCACTCGCAACCAAGCCGGACTAATATGCTCCATTCGTGTTCTTAAGAACATTCGACTTTAGAGAGAAAAAGATACCCCAAAAGATGCGAATTCTTGTGGTCGCCGTTCACCCATGCGCAGCGAAGAATGGGTTTTGGACTTCCATTCCCCCGTTCACATGGGCTTTGACAATGCCCGAATTCGTCTAACGAATGTTCTTTAATAACCTAAAATTGCCTTTTCATTTTTATTTCAAAATAGGAGCAAGACATGTCCGACCTGGCCACGGTGTGCTAATTACCCCGCGACCCTACCCCGACGACTACTCACTCATCATTCAGTAATAAACAAAAGAAACCCTAAATTCAAACATGCTTCTATTACGCGATATGAAAAACAAACAAGAAATATAAACTAATCAAATACCAGCGAATAACTTTTATAAAAAAACAGAAATTAACACGAGTTACCAAATACTTGAATACTTGAACAATTGTTAAGAACTTAAAAAGAAAAAATACTCTGAATGGAAGAACGTACGTCTAGAAGCTACTATATGAAATCCGAACTAAAAGAACGGCAACACCGTATTTTACTCTTTCGGCAGCCCCTGGGATTAAAGTCGTGGTGCGTGACACCCAAGAAGGAATCACCGCAGCCTCATCCGTGGTCCTCTGTCTTTTCTTTCGTCCGTTCTTTCCAACCTGTTGAAGAAATAATAAAAATATCTCTCTGCCGCCCCCGTTCTTCGTCCTTTTATATCTTTCTGTAGCCGAAAAATTACTAACCCTCGTGGGCCGTGGCTTAGGCCTAATTCCTTTTTCTTTTGTCCAAGATTTCAGTCAAAACAAGTGACAATAAAATGTTGCTTCTGAGGCCCACCGAGATATGCAATTGAAGAGCAAAATATGGCCCAATCCATGCTTTAATCCGCTTTAACTTATTAAACTTTCAAACACCTACAATACAAAAATTAAACATTAAAACACCAAATAATAAAATAAATAGGCTTAGCAACGATAAATTAGGAGGCGCGTATGTGAACATTTACGCGCTTATCATTGAACAAGTTTTATATATTGTGCATGATTGCATATCTCATTCTTCTATTTCATTTCAGGAAGAAGATTAAGATGTGCAAACCATTTCGAAGATGGAACAGAGTCCACTTCTTTTGCATTGTTGTGTTGAGAAAACCAATGTTTCTAGCTAGTTAGTTGAATGTAGAATTTGTAGCCTAGTTTGACCTATGTGGTGAACACATTATATTAGGCAATGAATTACGGATTTTTGGGGATGAATGGATGCGAATGGTTTGTTGTATTATACTTTGGATTTGCTAGTTGAATATGTTTTACTGGAAATTACAAGAAGTTGAATGAAAATTGATTTTCACAGGTAAATAGCAACAGATTTTACGAGGCAAAAAGGAAAAATCATTTTTTCCCCTGGCTTTTTTTTTTTGTGACTGCATGTGCCTCGATGCAAAAGACGTATTTGCGGCGGGAATTGTGTCAAACACTAATATTTTCATGCCATTGCTATCCATTTGCGACGGGTGTTTGCCGACGTCAAAAATTATTTAAGACCCCACCAACCGCGATGGAAAAATGACTATTTGTGACGGCCTTGTCTTCACGCAAAAAGTATTTTTTGGTGATGCCACCAAGATTTGGTCACTGAAAAATTAATTCAGTGGCCACTAAGTATTAGTGACCAATGAAGATTTGGTCACTGAAAAATACATTCCGCGACCACTAAATCTGAAATTTAACTTAAATCTGCGCTCTTTTGGCTTTAACTTAAATCTGACATTTTTGTGCTAAAAGGTGGTTATTTCTCAAAATATTTGGAAAAAAGTAAAAAAAAAAATTACTTTTCGAATTCCTCTCGTCGAGACAAATCAATAACCTACAAAAATTTGACACGAACCTAACAAATGTGAATTTTTTTTAAATAAAGCAAAATTTTCATATTTAAGTTAAGTCCAAAAGAATGAAGCCAAGTGTCAATGACAAACGAAAGTAGCCACAAAAACACACAACAACCAAAGATTTAGTCACTAATATCATGTTTCTGTGACCAGATCATGTTTTGGTCATTAAAACCCTTCTGCGACCAGGCTTCCACGACCAACGTGTTCTCCAAGGGCGGAATCAGGAATTAAATCTACCATGGGCTAACCCAAATTACATATATATAAAGCAAAAAAGCACTAGACTGATCGTCGGATCAAACGGTGATCCATTAGTTTACCAGTTTCATTTTGCCTTCGTCAAAACGCACGCTCAATTGCAATAAAATAAATTTCTTCCACTTTAATCCTATATAGACTCGCTACACTTAAAAAAAATTACAACTCGATAAATTAAGAATGGGATACAAAGAAAAATGCATTTTGTCGATATAATAGCCAACTAAAAAATAGTGCCGCTTTTTGGAGCTAACAAGAATAAACAACAATCATAAGGGCAAGAGAATAAACTATTGTCTTGGACTCTTGTGCATTCTCCAAATTCCAAAAGAATATCAGTCTAGTCGCCAATCGAACCATTCCAGCATCGTTGTTGAAATCGTTGCTTTAGGCCTTCAGGTTGTTTGCCTGAGTGTAAACGACGTACGGACGTAGTGTATGGGGTTGTGAGGCGTTGTGTATTTTTATCTCAACAATTAGGCTAGGTTGTAAAAAATGGGTTAGGTGTTGTATAGGTTGTGTTTTTACATATAATTTTTTTTTTTTGGTCTTCCAAACCTCACCTGGGCTACAGCCTACAGTAGCCCATATACACTTCCGCCCCTGGTGTTCTCGGTCACTGTTGACATTTGGCAACCGAATACGAGCGTTTGGTGACTAAATTCTTAGCCACTGTGTAATTTCCTGTAGTGATGCACCAGGAATCGGGGCATGGAACTTGTCTTCTAGAAGGAGTTTATTTGTAGGGGAAAGTGAATAGTTAAACGTCTTAAGTCTAAGGTTACAAATTGTGTGAATTTGGTGCCAACTACATTGGACACCATGTTTTGGGCTGAAAATTCTAACAACTTGTTCATTGTTACTAAATCTGTTTATGATCTGTGGGAGCTAAGCATATGCTTTTTCCCTCTATCCAGGCCTTTGCATGGGTCCTTGTGGAAAAACCTTAGTCCCCCAAAGGTAGAAATCTTCTCATGGATGGCTTGTCAAAACAGGATTGCAACTAGATCGGTTTTGAGTGGTAGAAATATTGTGCCCTCTCTGTGAAGAGGGAATTGTAAACACACCAGTGCATCTGGCCAAGGTAATTCAAAGGAAGAGAAACCCACCTGACACCCAATCACCTGAGCTATAACGTAGCCACTTTCAGTTCTTGTATTTAACCCCACACAACACAGTAGTCTTTGAGAATTAATCTTGTGGTATTCGACTTGAAAAACAAATATTAGTTTAAGGTTAGTACGACACAGTTTCCAATGTGTATACTCGTATGTATTCAATTTATTTTACATGGGCTTTTAAATTCTATATCCATGGGAGTTTTTATTCATATTAACATAATGTTAGAAAATATTATGTTACAATCTTTTGTAGTATTGGTTTCTTTACATGGGCTCTCACTCATGGCTGGTTTTGGTTTTCCTAATTTTCTTCCTAGGTTATTTTTGGCTATTTTTTCCTGTCACTTGCCTGTTTCTCCTGACTCTTGGCTCCTGGTTGTTTCTCTTGGTACTTGGCTTCTCGTGGTTGCTCCTAGTTGTTTATATAGTCTTGGTTTCTTCATTAATTATATATGTTTCCTATTTGGTTTATGTTTCTTTTTTTTTTTCTTGGCGAACGAAACATTTTATAAATCTCGAAAATGGGTACATCAAGGGGAAAAGAAAACATCTAACCAACAATTGGACAAAACACCTCAATAGTAAATTACAATCTCAATTTTGAATACTATCTAAGAAACCCTTAAAATCCTCCACCGTGTAGACTTTGATGTCGAATTTAGCTTTCATCCACATCGCCATTCTTTTTCCTTTTTGCTCGGGAAACGAAACACTTTTATATATCTCAAAAGGGTACATTGAGAGAGGAGCATCAAGCATAAAGAGCTTAAAAACTCCGGGAAAGAAAAGCATCCAACAAACAATTGGACAATCACACCTTAGATTACATTACAATTTTAATTTCCGGATACTGTCTAAAAAAACCTTAAAATCCTCCATGGTGTAGACTTTGATGTTGAATTTCGCCTTCATCCACATCGCTACCCTAGTTTTGACCAAATCCCCCACCTCCCACGGTTGCTTTGAAGAGTTGTTGAAAACATAATTATTTCTTACTAACCATAAGGACCATAGCGTAGAAACAAGAGTCCAAAACATGTTTCTCGAGGTTGAGGTACCCGTTATCAAACCACCAACTCGCTAAAGTTGGAACCGATGCAAGGCATGTCCATTTGACCTTTCACCAGTCGAGAATCACAGACCACACAGTCCAAGAAAAGCGACAATGGATGAACAAATGTTGATGGGTTTCCGGGACCAAAGAGCAGAGAGAGGGCAGAGAGCTAAATTGATTTCACTGATAATGTTGCTACTTACAAGAATAAACCTGGTTGCCGCCTTTTTCCTTAACAGCCATCCACGTAAGTTTTGATTAAATCCCCCACCTCCGAAGTCTGAGTTGTTGCATTGTTAAAAACATTGTCATTCCTTATCAGCCAAATGGACCACAATGTTGCATAGAAACACGCTAGGGTTGATACAATCAACAATACATCAATGAAAGCAAGGTTGTTGTTTATTATAATTATTTTTTATCGGCAAAAGAAGAATAAATTAATAGAAGTAGAAAAAATAGTACATAGGACGCACACGGGCCATCGATCTTGACAATAAATGGTTGGATATAATTCGAGCTTCTACAAATCTTACTTGTTCATTATTTGGATGAAATGCCAGCCGTCCATTCTCGAGATGAACGGCTGGATTGACCGCACTACACGTGTAGTGCAAGATGTGCACTATAGCATCCCCGGTTCCCGTGCACACTCTCTCTCTTTAAGTTTACACGTGAATGCATTATGCATGTATGTTGTCGCTTGATGAGTTTCACAGCCTTAAGTAAGCAATAGAAAATTCTATTATCCCATGCCTTACGTTTTCCAAATCTATCCACAAATCATTTTCTAATTATATTAATCAATCTCGGAGCATTTTTGGATTATGAGTTCTTCTCCACTTAATTATATTTTTTGTTTCGTGTGTTTTGTTCGTCTTTTCTAAAATTTTGTTAGATTCGCGTGATTTTTTTGGATTAATTATCTGTCTTGGAGATGAGTCTAAAAAGTATAAAATTATATCCAAAAGCAAAAAACAAAAATCCACTATAGACGAAAAAAGTATCAAACAACTGTGTTTTGGAGCTTAAGTGTTTTTTTTTGAATTTTTTCAACATCAATCCATATGTTTATACTTTTCTGATTCGTCTCGTCGAGACAAACGATTAACCCTCAAATCGCGTTGAAAATCTAAACAAAAAGTTACAATAAATAAAAAATACCGAAATAACTTCCAGACTAGCTTGTAAGTTTAAAAGAACGGACCACTTAAATTAATTTCCTTTAATTTGTTTGTGTTATATCGCTATCCATTTTCCAACATAACGTCAATACGAAATCTCGAGGCGAGTTCTCCATTTAATTTTTTATTTTTGTGAATAGCGAAGAAGTATTTTGTTAAATAAAGAGAGAGAGAGAGAGAGAGAGAGAGAGAGTACAAAAAGGAATACCAAGAACAAACCAAACAGACGGAGTAGTACTCCATTTCTTCAAGTTTCTGATTGGTATACATGGAGTACAAGGGACGGAGCCAGAAATTTCACCACGCAGGAGCGTGCCTATATACACAGAGACGAGCCTATATACTTTCATAGGAATTTTTTTTTTACATATAATAGTACTATTTCTTTTTTTTCTTGCAGGGGCGGCTCTATTGGTCCCTCCATGGCTCTATCCCTGTGGAGTACAATAGTTTTCTTAAACTGTCTTCCTTTTCTGGCCAATTATTTTGGGGCTTTTGATCATAATTTTTAACCTTTTAGATTCTATTTGTCAAGATGAATAATTAATTTCTAAAATATTTTCACCCGAATTTGATAAAGTTTGAGAAAAAACAACCGAAAACACAATGACGAAATGACCATGAAAATTTATGTTACAATAATGGATAAAGATGGTTTGGAACCGGTTAATTTCAAACATAATATTTGCTGTCAATGCATGCTGTCAATTGACGAAAAGACTAAAGTGACGAAAACAATTAATGTGTGTCTCGTTATTCATTTATGTTATATATATAATGCTGTCAATTTTGCAACATAACTTAAGCACGAAATCCAAAAGAAAATGATGGGACAACTTTGGTATTACATTTCTTGAAGTTTCTGACAAATTACAATACTACTCCATTAATTAAAATATTTTTTTTCTTTGTCCTTATCCAAATTTTTTCTACGATTGTTAATTTTTGGTGGATTATTGTTTTGTCATAATGAGAAGAATCTAAGAACTAAAAAAATTATGATCAAAACTCAACGTTTTTTGATTAAAAACAAATTTTTTGTCTTTCTTAAAAAAAATCGGATTTCGGTCTTCATTATTTACTTTTTAAAATTTTATTGTCAAGAAGAAGCAATTATCCATAAACAATCGTCGAAAAACTAACAAATGTCAAAAAAAAATTGAATAGAGACAAAAAAAAAAAAAATCATTCAACCTATTAGGCCAAAATATGCTACTAATTTGAACGTTAGGAAAAGGTTTTAGATAAGACTACTAAATTATAAGTTTTCAGCCTTTCTGGAAACTTAATAATAAATTTAATAATAATAATTTATTATTATTATTATTATTATTATTGTCGCTTTCATTCAGAAAACGCCACTTGCAGATAGGGCTGCAAACGAACAGAGTTGCTCGCGAGCGGCTCGCAGCTCGGCTCGTTAGTGGCTTGTTCAAGCTCGACTCGAAAGTTAAACGAACAAGCTCGAGCCGATTTTTTCAGGTCGTTTCGTAAACGAGCCGAGCTCGAGCTAGGATAAGCTCGGCTCGAGTCAGCTCGCGAGCTCGGGTATATATACGTAAGTTTAGGATTTTTATTGTTATTTCATAATTTGTTCTTTCCGTTTTCACTTTTTAGTCAATCAAGGGAGGTTAGAGCATACGCACGCCAGTACACCCTTGGTTCATAGGAAAATGAAAGATATATATATTCCTAATCAAAATATTTTTGGTTGTATTGGGCCTATGCGAAGATAGATATACATTTTTCGTTGGTTTGTTAAGACTCGTGAACAAACTCGAGTTCGAGTCAAGCCAAGGCCCGCTCGGCACGAGCTCGACTAGTTAAATATTCATTCAGCTCGAGCTCGAGCTCGTGTTCGTTAAAAATTTAATAAACAAGCTTGAACATTGTAAAACTCGGCTCGACTCGACTCGTTTGCAGCCCTACTTGCAGAACTATTCTTGGACCAAATCAAACCAACAACCAAAGTGAATTTTAAGGTTCCCTCATGCGAAACAAAGTAAAATTGATCATCTCATTTGATCGATCTGAGCCGTTTCATTACGATATATTTCTGCGGCAAGTACTCTCTTATTCAATTTAGAATCAAATCAACAACCAAAGTGAATTTTAAGTGGGAATCCCTCATGTGAAGCAAAGTGAAATCGATCATCTCATTTGATCGATCTAAGCCTTTTCATTACGATACATTTGTGGGGCAAGTACTCTCTTATTCAAAATACTTTGTGGGGCAAGTACTCTCTTATTCAATTTAGAGTTCAAGAAGGGATAAAATTTGTTGGGCTTAGTTAGATTTGAGAGGTAGTTGCTGCAGAAATTCTTTGTAACTCTTTCGAGCACTCGTTCACCTCTCTAGATCACTCCAGACTCTATTTCTCTACTGATTATTAGTTGTGGTGGTGGTTCCAGAAATTTGTACTTAGGGTTTTCAGAAATTAACTTTCCAGATATTCATGGGAATTTTCATTTGACCAAAAAAAATAGTGAGTACATTTAGACACAATGTACATTAGGGAGGGCACGATACTTGTACTAATAGATCTTTTTTTCTTCTCTCTATAATTTTTTTTTTTTTTTGTTTACCTAGTGTATTTGTTGTTAGCCTATGATTTACCTGAATTGATTGGGTGTGGGTATTGTATTGGGTTGAGTGTTCAAATAAAACCTAACATACAATCATTATTACTAATATTCGGCTCGGATGCGCCCTCTCTTCCACGTACATACACGTCCACTAAAATCTCTTTGTGCCTATAAATAGACATCCCTATTGTTCGACAACTTCATTCAATCCAATCAAGTATAGTAACAGGAAAATGGGTTCCAAAGCATTTGTTCTCCTGGGCCTCTTGCTGGCTACTGTTCTTCTCATTACCTCGGAGGTGACAGCCAGAGATTTGGTCGAGACTTCTACTCCCAAAGAAACGAGTGAGTCTATTTGTGTTTGAATTCAATTTACTCTACACCTTAGAGGCATGCATGAGTATATATATATATTGTGAGCACAAGTCCACTGGTACATTTTGTTACTGGGTTCGATGACCTGAACAAGTACTGCTAGAAATCCAAATTCCTTTTACATATTTATTATGGAATGTGAACCGTTAATTATTAAAGCATGAATATCATCTTTGCAGCTGACCAGACAAATAATGGGGTAGAGGATGCCAAGTACGGTGGCGGTGGATGTCATGGCTACGGATGTGGCGGTAGCAACGGTGGATGCCATGGCTACGGATGTGGCGGATGTCATGGCTACGGATGTGGCAGCAGCGGAGGGGGGCACTGTCAATACGGATGCTGCGGACATGGTAATGGAGGGTGCAGGAGGTGCTGCTCTTATGAAGGTGAGCCCGTGGATAAAGAGGACTGATATATCGAAGCCAAGCCTCACAACTGGATCAAATGTGGGTTTCGTAGAATTTTCGAATAAAAAGCACGATGTTGATCTATGATGTTTGTGCAATGTGGGTTTCGTGGGATTTTCGAATAAAGAGCATGATTGGAGGTGATGATCCCATCATGCCCTCTTCAATTATTGTACGTTCTCCCATGGGGGAATTAATGGTGTGTGTAGTAATTCTGGTTTTCTGTTTCTTTTTTTTGAACTCATGTGTCTGGTTTTCTGGTCGTGATAAATCACACGATCTTAATAAGAATTTGCTTTATCAAGTTCCTTTCACCTTATAGTTCTTTGTTTGATATCGTGGAATCCATATCGATATCACAGTTTTTTTTTTCCTTATTCATGATGCTTCATGTTGGCCTTGATCTATTTATTGTTGATGTTTAAAATCATATTGATCACATATTGACGAGGCAAGTTTAGTCGAACCATATCTAAATTGAGAGAAATGTATGGTCAAAGTATGGTGGTGAGAGGGGAAAGCCATTGAACTAGTTACAAACTGCTTCTTTTACACTTTAGCACTTGTTTCGCTTTTCTTCTAACTCTTCGTATCAACGACTTGTAGTCTGTTTGATCTGTGAGAGATATGTCTTTCTTTTTTTCGAGAGTAGTTAGTTTCGTTTTTTGATGAATATTAATTTCATCCGTAGATCGAGTTCAAAATGATCTTTGTGCCAGCATTGCTCATACCCCACATGATGTTTTTAGAGGGGCAACTTGTATGGGCTTGTCACATATGTAGTTTTGAAAGTTAATTAGTGCGTTTATACTTTGGTAGAGTCAATCTGATGGTTTTGGTATTTGTTATCTTTGGCATTTGGCTCGCACATTTTTTCTTTTGAGACTGATAAAAGGATTTGAAGTTTCGACAAAATGTGTGTCAGGCGCAATATTTGGATTGGAATAAAGGACATCGATTCCTTGTACTTTATTGTTTTGCATTAGTTAAATGATTAGTTTAACTTTGTCCTAAACTTCTATAATAAATTCCGTTATATAAGCGTCGCTATGCTTATATTTATATAATCTCACTTATCAAAAAAAAGAGAGTAGTATATGTATGTTACGGATATTGATGAGTTTCCCACCGGATGAGTTTAAAGTATTGCAAATCCATGCACAAATTAATTTCCTATATTCAATCTTGCAGCGTTCTTGGACTACATAACTTTTAATCAATTTATTGTTATTTATTTATGTTATGATTTTTTCCATTCTCAAACATAACTTAAATACGCAATCTTAAAAACTTATCGGACTGGTTGTACATTTCTTGAAGTTTTGATGGATACTATTTTAATTCTTTATGACCCATACTTGACTATTACCTTTTGAATACATAAATAATATGAGGACATAATCTTGTGTACATATCCCACGTGCATATAGTTTTGGGACTCGTATTAGGTCCCACAAAGATGATTTAAACTGTTCTTTTTTTCAAAATATCTTGTTTAGAGTCCCTAAAAAATATCAGCTCAGTCGATATCGGTAACATTTATGAAATAACTAGCTTCGTCCTAGAATTTAGGTCTTGAGTTTTGAAGCAAAGTTGGATGTTTCATAAATACACCTACCGATATCCGATTGAAGAACCGGGTTATTGGTAAGGAGCGTGAGTAGGCGGGGAACTCACACAAGTAAGTGAAGGACCCTATACGGCCTTAATTTTCTGAAGTGTGTATAGAGGTTTGTCCCTTTGGCTGTATTTTTAATATTTTTTTGGAATCCCTCCTCCTTTCCATTATAAAATGTTAATTTTGTCGATTAAAAAAAAAATTCTAAAGTGTGGCTCACACAGACAACAGAAAAGAAAAGGGAGGGGGAAAAGGGGAGCCTTAGCCCTTAGAATAGAACTTAAAACTGGCATGGCGCTACTGTAACCCGATACGAGTCCCAAAGCCATATGTACGCGGCGGGGTTTGTATACAGACAAAAATATGTACTCATAGTTGCTTTGTTTTGAATACCATGTGATTGTTTAAGGCATTTTTTATATTTTGCGTGGTTTGAACTCATCGGCCTTGGCGTCGCGGCACTGCTGCTATTC
Organism: Rhododendron kiyosumense; assembly: GCA_019656275.1. Taxonomy (NCBI): domain Eukaryota; kingdom Viridiplantae; phylum Streptophyta; class Magnoliopsida; order Ericales; family Ericaceae; genus Rhododendron; species Rhododendron kiyosumense. The sequence goes on from BPLS01000633.1 coordinate 123,615, forward strand.
CCGAACACCCTCCGCACTGACACTTTGTTGACATCTGTTTGGCTTGTGTGTGCGCGCGACTGTTTTTCTAGGCTTTCCCTTCGTTTTGTTCCGTTCAGGGTATCTTTTGCAGACGAGAGTCAATAGTCCTGGCGCCTGAACGGGAAATGTTCATATCTTGTTTCCACTTCCAGCATTAACCTCTACACTATGTCACTCTCACCAAAGCTCCCAAAAGTATGCGATTTAAGGACGAGTACTTAATGATACAAACCACTAGTATGCTACGTTTGGTTTGGCTTTTGAAAAGTTTTTTAAGAAATAGTAAAGTTAATAAGTGGAGAAAAATAGAAAGAAAAATGTTGAAAATATGGAGAATTTAGGGGAAATTTTTTGAAATTTTTTTAAAAATCTAAAGAGAACACAGCATTAGAAATGGGAGCTTTTTTTTTTTGATAGGCAAAAAATTTTATTAAGAAAACTTGACAAATGATACATCAAGTTGGAGGAAGGGAAGAGAATTCCAACCAAGGTTGGAAGACAAAGGACCGAGGTCCAAACCGAAACACCTAAGGGACTCAAAACGCCCATAACTGACATAATAAGCCCAACCCAAGAATCAAAACCAAAACTTAAACCAAACAATCCTAATCACCACCACCACCACAAAAGTATATCAGTCCCCATCACACCACTACCGACATCAATCACGAGCATACACACAGCTAGCTCGATCACCAAAATATCATAATCACCCCAACATCCCCTCTTAGACCCCAACTCCATTACAATGCTAAAGAGGACCTATGCCGAACCCGAGACTCATTCCTTTGGAGCTTTTTCCTTTGGAGAGGAGCGAAAGGGTTGTCCCTCAATATGCTTTCCAGATCCTTAGCTTCCTGTTCAATCATCTTTTTCATTTGCAAAACATCAGCGTCATCGTAATTAATGCCTAACTTGGTGCTTGCTCTGATAGTTTCCTGAAGTTCCTCTGCAATCCTAAACTGCTCCTGTTCTGGAGTATCAGCTATTTAACCAGATATTTCATGAGGTGAGACTGAAGTTCCATTCGACTCGACTAAAACCAATTCTTCACCGAAAGGCTGGCTCCTAGTTTTACCATTGACCTCCTCAGGCTGAAAATCCACCATTAAATTAATCCCTGCAAATTGAGATGCTCTGATATTGTTTCCAGAATCAAAGACTAAGGGTTCATTCCACGCTTCCTTACCCTCATTAATCGGCTTCAATGGATCAGTTACCATAGGAACAGAATAACTCAGTATCTCGTCCCCTTGGGATTTACCTCTCGTATCTTCTGCCTCTTGAAAAAGAGATGTAAGGCCCATTGAATCCTCCACAATGAACTCCAAACCATGAGTTGAACTAGAGTTGATATCCTTTGATTGACTCTCTACATTCACATCATTTGCTACAACTCCCAAAGCTTCGTCAGAGACGGGAGAATCACGGTGATTTTCACTCCTTTGTTGAGCAAACACCTCTGCAACTGGAAAGGGCCCATTAGATTCACTCCCAGATACCGACGTATCCACCTCATCTTCCTTTTCCTTCTCCACATCCTTTGAATCTTCATCAGAATGCGAGGAAGAAACTAGACTTACTCTAGGAATTTGTTTCTCCGCTTCATGAGGTTGATTGCACGTATCTTCCATCACCTTAACTTTGTAGCTCTTGCCTTCAACCTCAACAATTATCCACTCATCAATTTCCTTGAAAATGTTAGTGGCAATTAGAATTTTAGCCTCCGCAAAAGATGACATCTTCATTGTTGATTCATCTGTAGAAATGAATGAACCCCATAATTCTCCAATAGATTTGAAAGAAATATTACTCCAAACATTAAGCGGAATTCCATAACAACATAACCACACAAATCTTTCAGCACACGCTGCTTGCCCATTCCATGGATTAGTTTCAGAGAACCACCTTTGAAGACATGGCTCTTTAATCATATTCTCCATCTCATCTTTGCTAGGACAAGTTAAAATTACAGACCGTCCACCTAACGCCTTAATATCAATATTGACTAAGCCCATCCCTGTCATCTGGCTCTTTAATTCGTTGATTGAGATAAACTTGTGAAGTTTTGCCACTGCACTACGGTATAGCCAACCGTTACCAATAGGTTTAAGTGACACCCTTCGACACCCTTGATCACTACAATTCAGCCCCTTCTCTGCCTCTTTCCCATCACTATCACTTTTATTTGTTTCACCTGAAACCATTTGGGCAAATGATTTTCCATGAAGGTAACTCTTTTGCCCAATATTGTCTGTATCACAGTGGAGGCCTTTGTTCCTAAGGAACCCCTTAGAGCTCGTACCCACATATGGTTGCTGGAAAAGAGGAATCTTCAAATCTGATTTGTTCTTACATTGATCAAAAGACGCTTCTTTGACAAAAAGCTTTTTATCACTAAACCACAAACCATTGGCTTTTGATATTGCAACCCCTGCTGAGACTTGACAATCATACCTAACAAAACCAAATTTGGATCCAGTTCTTTTGCTACGCTTAAATGGAATAAAAGCATCTTTGACAACACCATAATTAGTGAAAATTCCCCTGAGCCAATTTTGATTTACTTCCTCTGGCAAGTTGTCAATGAATAGAGTGAAAAGAGATTTGTTATTACTCCCCAACACACCATTCTTACTCCTCTGTTTGTTAAACACAGAAACCCAACATCCCGTGCTTTGGCTCCCAATTGCCATATTCACACAGTATGCATCCTAACTGTTCAAGATTGATTGCTAAACAGCAAACGAGAAAAAACCAAGCCAACCACCAAACAGGATACGAAATATACCCTCTAGAACAAACAGTGCAAACCCAGCCAACACAGATTTGAACCAAAATCGAAACAGCAAGCAACGGCAGAGCAACCAACCTAATCGAAAAGAAACAGACCTTGTCGATGAAGAATGACTGCGAGAAGGTTCGGTTGAGCTGGAATCCCAAACGGCGACAGAGGTTGGACGAAATGCAAATCTACACCAGCGGAAGATCTCGACGGATGGAGTTTGGGGGGAAAGATCCAGGGAGAGGTACGAGGAAGGGAGAACAGAAGCAAGGAGGAGGGGCGGCCAGCGATGGCCCCTGGAGAAGGCGAGGGATGGGCTAGGGTTTCATCTTGACCAAATCGCCTAAAATCGCCCAGACATCCCGAAGCCTAGTTGAGTTATTAGAAATGGGAGCTTAAGCAGGATCTCCAAACAGAATGCCTATTTAATTTCTTTTATCTAAAATGTGGTCATCAATTATGGTCATGTAGCCTTCCTATTTTTTGGAGCTGGCATCATACAATTAATTAGGCCAATGAACTAACAAAGGCCTCTTCTAGAGCATAAGGAGATCGACCCGGCCGATAATCCCGCAAAAATGAACTCTCTGTTTGTGTTTCTATCGCCTGGGAATCATGCTCTGAACTTTAATTTTTGCATATCAAAACAAGACCCTAGCTATGTTCCTTAAGTATCCATAGGAAAAGCAGTAGCAATATTTAGAGGAAGAGAGGAGGATACTAGCTAGAGAGTGCATATCGTCGGAATTGGATCTATCATCGCAGTTTTTTTGCCATCAGATGAAACGACATTGGGGTAATTAAACAACTTTGGGAGGGTATATTTCCTGCAACGATTTTAGGGGAGAGATACAAAAAACACGTACAGAGAGACAACAGAGACGACATTATGGAAACGTGATGCACCATGGGTTTGTTTTCTCCGAGCTACTTAGTATGGTTTTATCTTATGAGGGCACGAAATTTTCTTATTTTGTAACCGATGTGTCTGGTCATTTAATAGGTGGCGCATTTCCATCAAAATCCTGGCATGATCAACAAAGAGTATTTTCTTGCGAGATCACAGAATTCGGAATATCTAGTTTGCTCTCTTAAAATTTTAGTTTCGTAGTATATCAACTCTAGTGCGGTCAACTCATACGCAACCCCACTAGCACTGCTTCGAAAAGGTCCAAGACTGCTAGCTAGTACACGTTGAACTTGGTCGTCCTCCATGCAGATGCGTAAACTAGCCCGAACTTCATATCAAGAACCTTATGCGACGCTGGGTGCAATAATTCACCTTTGTCATCATCTCTTTTTTTTTGTAATCCAAAAGACAAGAAAATCATAATCTCCTATCGGGAAAAAGTAGTGAGTTTAGAGTTTGAATTCACACGAAAATAAAATGGACTTAACACGACCGATCAACTAGGCTAGAAGCATCTCCGTCATTGCCCAGGAATTTTAAAATATGTACACTTGTCGAAGTTTTAACTATTTGTCCAAAAGCCTAACTTAATATGTACTACTTACTTAATACTTTAAAAGCTATCGGTCCCGATCGACCACCTCATAATTTCTCCCTGCACAAGTCAATTGCTCTTACAAGTGGACTAAAGTGTAGTTGGTGTCTCTTTTATAATCGTACATATGGACAGGATTCGATTCCCGTGACTACCTATATCCCCCTCCCAAGTGATTCTTTAGGATATAATAGATTAAGTTGAACAAATGAAAAAGGGTAAAAAAAAACAAAAAAAAAGGAAGGTAAATTGCTCTTGCCATGATTCAACCGACATAGATTGGATTTTGTGAAGCAAATCGCCTACCGGTCAACAGCTAACCACACCATGGCCCATATGTCAAAAAACACCCTTTGATGTCATCTCACAATCACCAAAATCGGTTTTGGGCCTGTAAAATTGACATCAGAACTGTACTTTCATTTTCATTCAATCCAATCAATTATAAGGAAAAATGGGTTCCAAAACAATCCTAGGCCTTTTTCTGGCTGTTGGGAGAATTTTTGAGGTGACAGACAAAGATTTGGTTAAAACTTCCAAAACCATTTGGCGTGAATGACACGATACTGTATTAAAGACTTCATGAATTTCGATATCCCGAAAATCTCATCGTTCCAATGACTAATTAATTTCGACAACATGCCTTTTAGAGGCACGACTCTTCATCAGTTCAGGCAATCCTAAACAGGCCACATGAGCGAGTCTAAGAGTTCTATATGCGACATGAAAGCAAAAGATGCAAGGTGCGATGGGACATGATCACGGTTTTTTGAAGGTTGCCTCATTCCTTAGAATTTCTTTTAGGGTGTATTCTTTGTTTAGAACGACAAATTCCAAGAGATGTCAAAACAAACTAAGTATTTAACTAGCCCTTATTTGAAGTTTCAATTTTGAACATGGAATAACTTAGAATGGATGACGTGATACCATAACCAGAGTGGCGTCAGTGGCATGGCGCTATTAGCCAAAATGGTGTAAGTGACTTGGCATCACGACATTGTTTTCATGTTATTCCTTATTCTCTGTTGAATATTCGATTAGGTATTAGTCAAAGACTTAGTATGTTTTGATTTCCCAAAGTCTCATTATTCTAAGGACTCATGTAGTTTAGACAACGTACACTGGGGTGCACGACTCTTCATCGGGCCTCAGCAACCTTCTACAGACCGCGCGAGCGAGCCCAAGAAAACATGGCTTTACAACATGGATTATATGCAAGGTGTGATGCAGAAAGCAGTAACATATAAGCAGGATATATCACATAATCCTATCCTGCGGGTTCCTGTCCTAATTTGGAAGGTTCTATTGCTTTCTACACACGTATAAAGGTCGGGTTTTGGTTTAAAGAGGGTTCTCTGGGCTAGAGTCAAGGTATGCCTCCCCTTGCTGAGCGTACACCCAACAACGGTACAAACGGCAGGGATGACTCATCACGGTCGAGGGTTGCTGAGCATTCTGGGATTCCCTGTCACCAGCAAGCTGGGCAAGATTGCCAGAACACAACAGCGAGGTTGAACAGAATATATATACAAAAGATAGACAATGAAACAAAATATTTTGAAAATCCCACAAACAATTTTCAAGCTTGGCTCTCTTGATTAATTAATACTCAGAGAAAAATACACAAGTAACCAATCAAAAAAGCCCTAGGTCGGAACGGCCGGATAGAAATCCAGTTAGAATCGCCATTTCCTTCCTTCAACGAGCATAAAGCGTCATTGTTTTTGACAGACTTTGCAATGATTGTTCACAAATGTATATAAACTCTAAGTATTAATTAAACTATCCCTAGCAGAGTCACCACTGTGGGCTACCACAGCCCGGGTGGATCGGGGCAGCCCGAAAAATAATGTTTTGATTTGAAAATTTGAATTGATTGAAGAGTCGCCACTCGGATTTATGGTTTGCCACCCGAGAAACCGTTTTGATTGAAAATGATGATTCGAATTGAAAACCAGAGATTATTTTGGGTTCGGAAGCCATGTTACGAGAGGGGAAGGATTTTACGTCACCCCCCTCGCCCGATACGAGATCAGTCTCTGCTAAACATTTGCGGGATTTTCGAAAATATTTTGTTTCATTAAAACATTTAGCATGTGTTCACAGATATATCAAATAAAAGGTGCATGCATGTGCTAGTGTACATTGTATAACGATGGGATGATATAAGGTGGAAAATAACATAAAATGAAAACGGTCACAGAGAACACTCCCGAGCGCTCGGGACTGCACTCCTGAGCGATCGAGAGCGAACACAGTGCCCAGAAAATGTTTTGTTTCTTTTTACTCCTTTTGCTATCTGGTTGCTAAACTAAGATCAAATGAGCTCACGACCAGTATGAGGAACTGATGTGAGCCCTTTGATCCCCCTCAGAAGCTTGAAAATAGTAGATTTTGAAGTAGGAAATGAACTTTTATACCTTTGCTTGACTTGAACTTTGCTTCTTGGACTAATTGGATGCTTGAAAATGGGTAGAAAACAATAAGAAAAAGAGTCTTAGATGTATCAAAGACTGAAAATATTTTTTTTGTGATTTTCTTGGAAAAATACTTGAGAAAATAATAGACTTTTAGGAAATGTTTGGAAGGGTTTAAAGAGCAAGGTTTGACAGCACAATTTGGG
>BPLS01000633.1:143797-166608 GCA_019656275.1 Rhododendron kiyosumense
ACTCGTATCCTAAAAGTATTTACTAAAGTGCATTTATTTATTTATTTATTTTTAATCTCATAACCTAATTAGGATCACATAAGTATATTTTTAGATGCCGGGCCTGACAAGGCCGCGGCGGGGGATACGAAGGGGGCTTTAAACAAAACGAGAGAGACATTGGAATGTAGGACTGCAAGCAAAACTAGATGCTCTATCGTGTGAAGCTCGAGGCTTGGCTTTTTAAAACTTGGCTCTGCTCGACTCATTTAGTAATTCAGTTGAGCTTGAGCTTAAGTTCTTGGCACATGCAGTAAACAAGGCAAGCTCAACATTCTAAGGCCCCGTTAATTTGATAACGGGGATAAATAGATGGGATTCGTAAGAAGATGGGATAAGGATTGGGATTGGAAATGAGATGGGATTGGAAATGAGAAGGGATTGATAATGAGTATGTTTGTTTGGGATGAGATTAGATGATGGGATTATTAATATCATGTTTGTTTGAGATGGGATTAGATGATGGGATTGGATTGATAGAAGAAATTGGTAATGAAAAGGGATTAATAATGAGAATGGGTTGGGATCGGACTACGAATACCAAGTCCCATGGGGTATTGCTAATACCCCTTAATCCCCGGATTCGGCATCCCAACGGACTAATAGTCCGAACATTTTTTTGTTACCAAACAAAGTATTAATAATCCAATGGGATTATTACTCCAATCCCAACTCTCAAACCCGTTATCAAAATGTTAGCTTGTTTGTATAGGCTTGACATTTGTCGCCCTACCATTGGGGCTCAGATCCGACCGTTGCTACTTCTGAAGGGGACCTTCGATGAGTTCTTGGGCTCGGCCTAATTCGAGTCAATCCCAACCGTGCGATAACCATCAACAGGAATTGAGGGGCTATTGTAGCAGGCCGAGCAAGATGGCTCGTGCCGTACTTGAAGCAGCGTTCCGGTCACTCTCTCTCAACCCAACCCAGGCCGAGCAACGTAGTCTGAGGCTCGGCTTAGCCGATGGCCCGATAATGAAACTCTCTCCCTTGAATTAGTCGGGTCAATTACTTCGAATCTGTCGATCCTCGGCAGCACGCTCGGGTTCGAACAAGCGTGGGCCATAGTTCTGGCTTTCCCACGAGAGGACAACAGCCTCGACCGTGATGACGATTGTGACGTCATCCGAGCGGTTATCAAGATAAGTGTGAAGGCACGTGAAAATGCCAGCTCACCCCGCGGACAATTACCAAACCCTAAATGTGATGCAGATGTGAAGTCAGCCGACACGTGTCGGGCGTTGGCGCAATCTTGGGGGCCAAGCTAGGGATTTTCTATAAATACACCATTATGCCTTCTTGTAGAGGTATGCACAACTCACCCAAAACGCTAGCTCTTGGTTTTCTCCCTTCTATTTGCAAAGATATTGATTCTTGCACCGAAGGGCCATTTCGGAGAACCTCCAGTGTGGTCTATAGTCGAGCCTCGTTTTGCAAGATAAGAAGGAGGATCAAGAGCAAATCTCGAACCAACTGGATCGGAGCCCCCACAAAGGCCCATAGCGTAATATTTGAAAATATTATGTTAACATGTTTATATAGTCTTGGTTTCTTCATTAATTATATATGTTTCCTATTTGGTTTATGTTTCTTTTTTTTTTTTGCTTGGCGAACGAAACATTTTATAAATCTCGAAAAGGGGTACATCGAGGGGAAAAGAAAACATCCAACCAACAATTGGACAAAACACCTCAATAGTAAATTACAATCTCAATTTTTGAACACCATCTAAGAAACCCGGCCTTAAAATCCTCCACCGTGTAGACTTTGATGTTGAATTTAGCTTTCATCCACATCGTCATTCTTGTTTTGATTAAATCCCCCACCTCCAAAGCCTGAGTTGTTGCATTGTTGAAGACATAGTCATTCTTTACTAGTCAAATGGACCACAACGTTGCATAGAAACCCACTAGGGTTATGTTTTTGATATAGTCAACAATACATCAATGAAAGCAAGGTTATTGTTTATTATTATTATTTTTTTTTATGGGCAAAAGAAGAGTAAATTAATAGAAGTAAAAGAAATAGTACAAAGGAATACTAAAGCTATGTTTGGTAGCGCTTTTACTTTCAATTTTCTGTTTTTTTTTTTTAGAATTTTCAAAAACTAGACATGGAAGTATGTTTGTATGTCCATTTTCATTTGCAAAAAGAGATAATGACTTTCAAAATTTTTGAAAATTGGAGAAGTATCAAAACTGAGCTTCCACTATTTTTAAAAACAAAAACAGGCTACCAAATCTTCCGCTACAGTGCTCAGAGACATTTACGCCCGTGAGACTCAAGTTCAAGTCTTGCCCAGAGCAAAAATCGACTTCCACTTTCTCTCCCTCTCTCTGACTTTCTCTCTTTAAAACCCAAAAAGTTCAATTGAAATAAAAGAGGAAGTAATGGAGATTTCCAAGCAAAATCAAGAAGCAGACGAAGACCCAATCTTCGACAATGGATCGAGAGAGAGATGAAGACCCAACGTTTGATGCTGTCGAAGAGACTTGATCTAGTTTAACAATTTCACTTTCTGTAAAAGCAATCGAAGAGGGGGGACAAGGGGAGCAGAAATGGACAAGGGAAATGGAGAAGAAAGAGGAAAGAAAAAAACCAGAAAGAGAAGAACGGGATGAAGGGAGGGAGAGAGAGGGGCAGAGTATATTTTAGAGAGAGAGGCAGAGTATATTTTAGAGAGAGAAGAGAATCTGCAAATCCACAGGCCACATGTGACCTCCTCCACCACATTATCTATGCACGTCCCTGTTTTTGGCATGAAAAAATGCAACAAGGCAGTGTTTGTTGCTGCTTCTTCTTTTTTATAAATAAGTTGACACAAACATATTTTCTGTTTTTATTTTATTTTTTAAAAAGTAAAAATTAATTTTAACAAATAGAAAACAAGAAATAGAAAGTGGCAACGTTACCAAACATAGCCTAAGTGTTTTTGCAAAGTTCAATTTAATTTTCTAACAGTTCATTTGAGTTTTCAAAGTGTCATGTGGTCGTAGCATGTGCACAAGGATTGGGAAATCTAGTAGTGCAAGACACCCTGTAGGGCGCATACAGGCTATCGATCTTGACAATAAATGGTTGGATATAATTCGAGCTTCTACAAATCCTACCTGTCCATTATTTGGATGAAAATGTCAGCCGTCCATTTCTGAGATGAACGGCCGGATTGACCGCACTACACGTATAGTGCAGGATGTGCACTACAGCACCCCAGTTCTGTGCACACTCTCTCTCTTTACGTTTACACGTAAATGCATTATGCATGTATTTTGTCGCTTGATGAGTTTCACAGCCTTAATAGAAAATTCTATTATCCCATGACCTTGTAATCGTTTCTCTTTCTCTCTCTCTCCCTAAACATTTTCTCACCACAGGTATGGTTCTTTACTTTGATTTTTTTATTCCAGTTCTTCACGTTTCTTTTTTGTCCAGTTCTAAGTTCAACTCCAAAAAATTTCGATTACGCTCGGTTCAAATCAAAGTGACTATGGCGCCCCATAAAATATTTCTCTTATTTCTACGTGTGAAGACGCCCCATGAAATACTGGTTACTTAGTATGACAGCTTACGAAGAACACCTATGGATTTATATAGTTGGAATTTCTGAATTTTTTTCCATAGGTGCAACATTATCGCATACTCGGTCGCATTGAGAAAATATATGTGCTTTAGGAAAGTTGAAAATTAGTACGGTTGGTTTTTCTGTAGTCAATGCGGAGAAGATGCGGAAACATCAGCCAGGTTTTTTTAAAATAACAGTATTTCAACTCAATCATGCATTTTATGGGGTTTTTTTGAAATCAACTTATATCTAAAATTTATTTGTAATACATTTTAGTATAATGTAAAGATGGTTGTGAAAGATTCCACTGGCTCAATGGAGCTAGCTCTTGGTGAAGGACACAAAGGCGAAATTTATCTTGCGATGTGTATCATCCGATTTGAAGAAGTTAATGTTAAAGGTAAAGGCAAGATAAAAAATTAATGTGATGCTCTGTCTATAAAATATAGCAATATACTTTATAATATAGATGTTTTGTCAGGAAAATGGAGTGCAGATACTCAAAGAGTATCTTTCTCAATTTTATGGACGTGCATATGTGTTTATTATTCCTACTCCACAACTTATGTACCATGAACTTTGTGCCTCTGTGGTAACCTTCGTGTTAAAAGTTGATTGGTCAGAAGAATGTTTGCACATTTCCAAAGGTACTAAGTTGTCCTTCTCCTTCCATTGTCACACCTAAATTCTACAAAAATTGGTTTATAAATTGTGACAAATCTAATAATTCTCGGTATTCTTTATTTAGGAATGTCGAGGACTGGCAAAGAACCAATGAGATTATCGTGAAAACATTGTTGTTAAAGCATTGTGGAATCGTCCAATAACATATTAGTTAATTTAACTTTATTGGATTTTTAGTACGCGTGTTGCATGATTTATGAATTTTCAACAAATTTTACCTATGCTTTGCTTATTTTATTTTATATGAATTTACTTTGCTTCTGTCCATTTTGTTATGAAACAATACTTTAAATTATGCCAACTGAGTAAAAAAAATTAAAACATAATTTTAAGATCACGAAATCGGTCTATAACTTAAAATGGTCACTCTTTTAGCACTAATAAACATATAAGGAATTTGTTCTATGGGTTTTAGTTGATTAAATTTGTTCAATATTTATTTGCGTGTGTTGCTGAAGGCACGGGCATTCGCTAGTAAATTTATATATTAAGAGTTCCCACCGGATGTGCCTTAAGTTTTCCAAATCTATCCACAAATCATTTTCTAATATTCAAGCTCGGAGCATTTTTGGATCATGAGTTCCTCTCCACTTAATTATTTTTCTTGTTTTGTGTGTTTTGTTCATCTTTTTTGAAATTTTGTTAGATTCGCGTGATTTTTTTGGATTAATTATCCATCTCAGAAAGGAGTCTAAAAAGTATAAAACTATATCCAAAAGAAAAAAAAAAGTCCACTACAGACGGAAAAAGTATCAAACAACTGTGTTTTGGAGCTTAAGTGCCGTTTTTTTTTGAATTTTTCAACATCAATCCATATGTTTATACTTTTTTTGATTCGTCTTGTCGAGACAAACGATTAACCCTCAAAATCACGTTGAAAATCTAAACAAAGAGTTACGATAAATAAAAAATACCGAAATAATTTCCAGACTAGCTTGTAAGTTTAAAAGAACGCACCACTTAAATTAATTTCCTTTTAACTTGTTTGTGTTATATCGCTATCGAATTTTCCAACATAACGTCAATACGAAATCTCGAGGACCGAGTACTCCATTTCATTATTTTATTTTATTTTTTTTGAACGACGAAGAAGTATTTTGTTAAATAAAGAGAGAGAAGAGTAGAAAAAGGAATACCAAGAACAAACCAAACAGATCGAGTAGCACTCCATTTCTTGAAGTTTCTGATTGGTATATATGGAGTACAATAGTTTTCTTAAACTGTCTTTTCCAATTAACTGTCTTCCATTTCTGGCCAATTATTTTGGGGCTTTTGATTATAATTTTTAACTTTTTAGATTTTATTTGTCAAGATGAATAATTAATTCCTAAAATATTTTCACCCGAATTTGATAAAGTTTGAGAAAAAACAACCGAAAACACAATGATGAAATGACCGTGAAAATTTATGTTACAATACTGGATAAATATGGTTTGGAACGGGTTAATTTCAAACATAATATTTGCTGTCAATGCATGCTGTCAATTGACGAAAAGACGAAAGTGACGAAAACAATTAATGCGTGTCTCGTTGTTCATTTATGTTATACATAATGCTATCAATTTTGCAACATAACTTATGCACGAAATCCAAAAGAAAATGATGAGACGACTTTGGTATAACATTTCTATTTTAGTGCAATTTTATCAAACTCATCAACTGCCGGTCTAATCTAACAGTCCACAGGCTCACAAGTCACAGCCCCTCTTTTCTCAAAAATAAAAACTACTCCTACTAATAAATACAATACTTCGTGTCAAAATCATAAAAAATATCTTCTTTTTTGACCGACAAAAATCATAATATATCACTTCATCTACATCGAACATTTTCCTATCTAGCAATGCTTCGTATAAAGATGTAGCATACAGATTCAGACACGGATATATAAAGATGCACTACTACAATAAATCATAAAGATCACAGCTATTGATTGTGATTGTAAGTTTTTCATCACGCTCCTGCTACCGTGATGGATTTGAGTGTGATTGTAAGTCACTCTTTTTTATCACGGTTATAAACCGTGATAGAAAGAGATAAACAATCATGGCCAAAAGGCGTGATCATTTCTCTTTTATCACGGTTATAAGCCGTGATTGTTTCTCTTGGATGTAATTGTTTCTCTTTTTTGGGTGTGATTATATGTCACTTTAGATCACGGTTATAAACCATGATTAAAAGTTCAAAATGATCACACCATAAAGTGAGATAAAAAATCATTGCATGTGATCTTTTCTTTGTATCTCTTGGACCTTCTTTTCTTGTCATTGCCAAGTTTCGAACTCATGCACCCTTAATTGATTTCCCAAGCCCTTACCACTAAGCTAGCCAAGAACTTCTATTACAGTAGGAAAACAAAAATATTTATACTTAGTTCCTAAAGTGAGAAATTTTTTTTTTCTTCAAAATTTGCTGAATTTTTTGAAATGCAATTAACATGATATTAAATATATAAAAATACATATATAAACATTGTTTAAAAAAATTTTAAAACATGACAACAGATCTTTTGCCAATCAAAATTAGTTGTTGGTCACCAAAGGATTTTCTTGGGGCGAAAAATTTTGTTTTAGCTAGTAAATTTAATAGACAATAGTGTTTTTTGTTGTAGTGTGTGCTTTGCATTTTTATGAAAATTATCACAACCTACAGATTATAACATTATAGACAAACTTTATGCTTTTTTTTTTTTATAAACTAACAATTTCACATGGATTTGCCCTTCTCCCTCTCCCTCTCCCTCTCTCGATCTTTTTGGGCGTGAAGATGAAAATGAAACGTAAAGATTTCTTGGGATGAGTGTAAGTAAGACTTATCTTCTTACCTTTTATAAAAAAGAAAAAAAAAAAGAACTTTTCAAAGTTCTTAAACATTGTTTTCTCACATAACTTTTCAAAACCTGCCTAAATGAGTACCAGCCTGCCCACGTGAAAATTTAGACAGCGCGCCTAAATGGGTAGACTTTTTATCTCTCCGCAAGAGTGAGATCATTTATCTCACTTTTGTTCACGCTAAAGTTTTTATCACGCTATAAGGGTGAGATCTTTTATTTTTTATCTCGTCATAAGAGCGAGATATTTTATCTTATTTGTTTCCGCCATAAAATCTTTTATCACGCCACAACGGTGAGGTCTTTTCTCTTTTTTATCACGCCACAAGAGTGAGATCTTTTCTCTTTTATCTCGTCACAAGAGTGAAATCTTTTATCTCATTTTTTTCCATCGTAAAATCTTTTATCACGCCACAAAGGTGAGATTGTTTTCTTTTATCTCGCCGCAAGAGCGAGGTCTTTTATTTCACGCTAAAACCCACTTTTTATCTCAATTTTGAACTTAAACTGAGATAAAAATTTTAAGCTCCACTTTTTATCACGCTTTCACTGAAAACCGTGATCTTTGTGAATCTCCTTAGTGTGACGCATATCTATTATTGTAGTAGTGATGGGGCATACAGATTCTGACACGGATGCATTCAGATCCATTAGATACATGGAATCTCATAAAATAGACGTGAGATCCACATAAAACAGTTTCAAACATTTCTGCGTCTAAATCTATGCACCTTCTCCGTAGCATGTTTATTTCCTATCAATTATTGTCCAAAGTACACCTTGACGTGGAACGCTCAAGTTGTATTTTTCGGAGCCCTTTCTAAAAAATTAAATCTTCTTTTTTCCAATCACATGGGAACGAAATATTAATAACGTTAATTCTTTTTTAGTTATAAAAGCACATGCTAAGCTTAGAAACCGAATCTTATTAGTTTAATGTTGCTAATGTAGATCATAAACCTTAAAAAAAGCTCAAAAAAAAAAAAAAAAAACTTGCGGAACAAAAAATTCAGTTTAAAAGCTGACTGCCCAAGTTGTGTCCCATTTTTTGATTGAATTTGCACAAAGTCATCGCTCTCTGTTACTTAAATTTGTTTTCTCATTCTTTTTTGTTTTGAGACTAAAGGAAAGGATTTGTTGTACATCGGATGAAGAAATGCTGCTCCAAACCATTTGCTTCTGCTTAGAAGAGCCACTCCGTCTCCTTGTGGCAATCAGAGCCTTAGGAAGCCTTTGGTCTAGAATTCGACTCCCACTTGGATTTTATCAACTTTATTGTATTGGGTCAATTCATAGTCCAATTTTAATTTGAGTCTTCGTTACTAGACGAGAAATGGTCAAGGCATCGCATTATCTTGCCTTGTTCTGTCCCTACCAATTTATCAGTATGTATGCATCTATTTGCTTTGGGTTTTTTAACAGATTCATAAGCGAATCGACCTTCATCGGTTTTCAATTTTTAACCTGAACTGATCTAACCAATATACTAACACCAGATTAGATTTACAGTATTTAGCTCGCGAGAACATAAAGCATAAAACAAGAACGATACCAATCAGCCCCGACTGCTATTTTAACAGGCAAAATCCACAACAACGACCATTTTCAAATTCAAATAAGTAAAGCCGTTCCTGAAGTTAAAACCATTTGCATGTAAAGCTTGTAAAAACAAGGTAGATTGAAATGAACTACACCACTGGGTTCCACCAAGTTCATTGTGTACATTCCTTGCACGACATTCTAGGATAGTTACAGATTACATAATCACATGAACCGCTTATAGAAGTTTGTCAACCAAAAAAAATATGGACAGACAAATCAAAGCTAAGATTCAAGAATCATAATAAGAGAATAGATATGTGTAAGCCTGCCAAATACAAGAGAAAAAAAACCCACATCCTTTCATCAACCAAAACAAATAAGGGACTATACAATGTTTTTTTTTTTTTTTTCCCTTTTTTTCCTTTCTATCGGCTACTGTACTACTCCTTCCATCACTAAATAACTGTTCGGCGCGCAAAACTAGGCTTTACAAAACATGCATATTTTTTACTAATTTTTTTTTTCATAATCTAATAAAACTCATTGCTATCTATTGATCTGTGAAAAAAAAAATTGATTTTTTTAACGAAACAAATGCTTCTTTTTTAAGGCTTAGTTTTGCGCACCAGCCACTTATTTAGGGACGGAGGGAGTATGTATTAGCTCATACCTGCATCAATTATTACACAGAGAAAACAGGGCAACAATGGTCATTAGCTTCAACTGAACCCTCAATAGTCTTTCTTCATCTCTCCCATCACCATTTCTTGAGTGCTTTGTTGGGCTACGCTGCTACTGGAGCCAGATGGATGCGATCCAGACTCACTAGTTGTTCTGCTCTGCTCACTGCTGCCATACTCATGGATTCCCAGTGCCAGCTTTTTAAATTTCTTCAAGTCCTCGCGGTACTGATTTGTGTCGTAGTCTGAGCTGCCATGAGAACTATAGGCGGTGCTGTGTCCGGGTCTGATTTCTGCGTAAAGATCGGACAAAGATAGGTTTCCTTCCAAGGCCCGTACTACCTGCACAATTCCAGTTATACGCTCATCAGTCAGTGTTCACTTGCAAATATCACTTTTTGGTTCAAATTGACCATCTTGGCTCGAAGTACAAGACACTAAGGTGTATTTGGGCTTGAGTGTTAGGTTAGTAGATACACCAAGCGTGACTTTGCACTTGTTTATATGTATCAAAAGACATCTGGTCTAGTTCCACCTTTCCAGTCATACTAGATACATAATTATCAGATTTTTTTTTTGATAGGCAAAGAAAATTTCATTCACCGATGAAAGATGAAAGTGGTACAATTAAAAAAGAAAAGCATTGAGAGAGCCTTGAAGAATGCACAAAACTCTCCTACCACTGCTACTCGAAAATTCTCAACATAATTTTCAGATATTGGATTTTCCTGTATCCAAATTTTGCATCTCTATAGCTTGCAGTGATTTATGACTCAGAAAATTATTGACAAGTGATCCACTGCTATTAACTCGTTGGGAAGCAGAAACAAATGATGCCAAATCTCTTGCTTATGGGAAAGTATTCAGCAATTCGGAACCACCACCGTCATTTTTGGTCTCAGCGACTCATGATCCATATAAACTAAGTGGGGCGGCTGGGCCACAGATCCACCTACTTGGGATGTGAAAAGCCAACTTGTGAATTCAAAAAGGGGAGATTCCAAAATGCATATGATCTGATGCGACAGACCAAGAGGACACTGCACACAAATTAATGTGGTGGTACGGGGCCTCCGGCACCATGGAGGTTGGTCTCAAATGTCCTAGCCATGACGAATAGCATTCCCAGGCCTAACTTCCACGTGCAACCAACGTTAGTACGTCTGTACGTGATCGTAGAATCAACGATTGGAGAACCATTCCACAATGCAAGAATATAATTATTTTCACCGCCTTGCCTAGATAACAGGTGTGGGGAATGGGGAGTTCGTGAGACCGCTTACGTGTAGTTATCCGTGAACTGGAGAGGTGCGATTGGTTGATGATTAGTCGAATGGGAGAGAGAGAGAAGACCTTGCGGGGTGAAGGGGTAGGAGCAAGAGGTACGGGAGAGACAGAGGCAACGTGTCTTTTGGGCTTTTCTGTGCATTGTTTGAGCTTTTCCGGGTTCGAGCGAGTGAGGTCACCACATTTTTTCTGAGGAAGAATGTTCTCCTCCCTCAAATTCAGTACTCACTCATTTTTTCCCAGGAAAAGGTCCTCTTTAATCATTGGGAATGTCAGGGGTATTTATAGGGCACCTGAACCTGGGACAGGCCCAGGACGGCGCTCCTATCAATTCCGGACTCGTGTCCTCCTGTACCTCCTGGCCTCGAGGAAATCCGCCTTTCCGCGGACATTCATCCGCGGGAAGGCTCGATTTTCCGCGGCGAAACCTCCAACTCCAAGCCACAAGAAATTCTCCAATTCCCGCTAGAACGAGGTCGCGACCTGCGGCGATCATTGCCTCTCTGCGGGGTCCTCTCTAGACCTTGCCTCTAGGCCTAGGACAGGGACCCCCAGGGACTCTTCGATGGGAGTCTTACGGTAATTATGACGTCTGGGAGACCCGCGGGACCCTGACTCAAACCGTTGCGCGGGGTCCGCGGGGGTAATTTCCGCGATGGACTCCCCGATTCCGCGGATATATCTTCCTGATTCACTGGTCCACGTGTCCCTATTACCAATAACCTTTCATGCTAAAAGTGAAAATAATTACCTGGCTCATTCGTGGTCGATGTCGCGCTGAATGACTTACACAAGAATCAGCACAAGAAACCATACGAAACATCTCATTGTGGTTGTAATCCTTCTGTAACCGGTGATCAACAAGGGCATCAAAATTTCCTGCTTCCAAAGCTTGCGTGAGCAAGGGCCTTGCCTACAACAATGTGAATTTTGGCAGCATATCGGGAAAACCAAAGGAAAGCTAAATAAAACCTAAACAAAAGAATTTCTTCATTGTTGAGGAAGCCGTAGCAGTTTGATGAATTCCTTACCCAGTCTACCAAGCTATCCTCCGTGGAAGATTTAGAATCATCAAAGGGCTGTCGTCCGGTAATCAACTCCAGAAGCATGACTCCGAAGGAGAAAACATCTGACTTGTCTGTAAGTTTTCCAAACGAAGCATATTCCGGAGCTAGATATCTGCAAATAGTGAGCATTTGAAAGGTGAACATGATTTATAAGGACTACTGCATACAAGAGTAATGTCTTGGCCAGTCATGAAAACATAGAATCCAGAAAATCAGAAAACAATAAAAATAAATAAAATTGATAACCAAGGCAACAGAAACTTAGTTTTCATATTTCAGGATCAATGATAGGCGCGTAAATGTACACATTAGCGCCCCCTAATTTATCATTGTTAAGTCTATTTATATAATATTACTTGGAGATTAATGCTTAATTTTTGTGTTGTAGGTATTCAGAGGTTTTTTAATATTTTAATGTGCATTGTTTGGTTGCTGATATCGAAGTAAAAGAAGCCTGGATTGTGCCTTATAATTTTTCTCCTCCTACTATGCTGCTGTGTACGCGGTAATGGAAAATTGGGTTAGCAGAATAATATAATACATAAAATTGGTGGGCCCCGAAGCTATACTAATTGGACTTGCAATTGGTCTTTTTAGTGGGTCTAATGTTTAATAGATATTTTGACCAAGGCTGGGCCCAATTGACTGATTTCTCAACGAGGGTTTTTACAAGTGAGAGTCGGCAGCAGTAGCTTATAAAAGGAAGAGGTCATGCCATCAGGGGAGGGGATTCCGACGCACGGATAAAACAGAAAAAAGGACGAGGCAGCCGAGGGAGAAAAGAACGGGGGTTGCCGGGATACCTTCTTGGGATCACGCGACCGAAGGAAAACAAAGCTGCTGCCGTGGAAAGTTACGGACGGAACGGGGGCAGCCGCTGCTGTGACTTTTGATCTGTTTATTTTTCTTCCGAGTTTCTTTCCTTCAAGTTATTTCAAGTCTTGTTCAATTACTCGCACTCTGGTAACTAGTTTTAATTTATGTTCTTTATAAAAGTTGTTTGTTTATTTTTGTTTGGTTTAGATTTCTTATTTATTTTCCGTCTCGCATAATAGAAACATGTTTCAAATTAGGGTTTCATTTGTTTCTTTTTCAATAATGAGTGAGTAGTCGTTTGGGTAGGGTTGTGGGGTGATTAGCACGCCGTAACCAGTTCGGACGCTGCCCTTATTTTCAAACAATGAAAGACGATTTTTGATTGGAAAAATACTTCCCGCGGACGAACTCAGGCATTGTCGGAGCCCATGTGAACGGGAGAATGGGGTCCAAAACTCATTCTCCGCTGCGCATGGGTAAACGGCGACCACAGGGTTTCGCATCTTGCGGGGTATCTTTTCCAATCTTAAATTGAACGTTTTTAAGAACATCGAATGGAGCAGGTTAATCTGGACTGGTTGCGAGTGCTATGAACCCTACAACCGTACCTTTCTTTTAATTATTTGAAAATAATAATCAATTCCTAGATTTAGTTTATCTCAATCAATCATACAAGGGGTGGCTACCTAAGAGCCCATTTAAATTATAACAACCCGAGTTTTTAGTCAGCACACATCACCGTCTTTGTGGATTCGACTCCGGACTTACCGGATATTATGCTGCATCGGTTTCCGCCCTACGCTTGGGGCAACCCATTAATTTAGGTATAGAAATCGGTCAAGCATTTTTGGCGCCGTTGCCGGGGACGGTAACGTGTGTTAAGAATTCGGGTAGTTATTTTAATTTTGTTTTTCTTTTTAGTTTCTTTAGTTGTTTCGAGTCAACATAGGTAGAGGTAAGCAATCCTCCATCGTAGGAAATCAATCACCTCTAAAGCCTAAGTACTATCGAGACAATACCAAGCGTCTCGTAGCCATTGAGAGAGTCCCGCGAGTAACCGTGGAGGAGGAAACTTTTAGTGGCGATTCGTTTGATATCGGTGGCCTTTTCATTGATTTAATAATCGAGCCACTGATGGCAGAACAACCAATGTCGATGCGTGCACATATGCATCCTGAGAGGACCACTCCTCTCGGTCCAATAGTTCTACCAACCGAGACGGTGGAAGCACGTAATGCTTTCACCATAAAGCCTGGTACGCACAACGCTCTTCCCCTGTTTTATGGGAAGGAGAATGAGGATCCGTATGAGCATATCCGTCATTTCGAGGGGTTGGTGTGCACCCTCGCCACCACTTCTCAGTGGGAGAATGCTTGCCTTAAGCTTTTCCCAGCCTCGCTCAGGGACAATGCGGATAAGTGGCTACGCATGCAGAAGCCACAATCCCTTAGGACATGGGCTGCTGTCCGAGATTTATTTTACAAGAAATATTTCTCGGAAAGTAAATCGAAGTACCTGACTCGCCAAATCCAATCATATAAGCAGAAAGAGGGCGAGTCATTTTTAAGGTGCTGGGAGAGGTTCAAGGACTTGTTATTGTCCTTGCCACACCATGGGTTTGTGAAACACCAGTTGGTGTCATTTTTATATTTGGGCCTGAATGTTGCGACTGCCCAACAGATGGAGTACCTTTGTAAAGAGGAGGATTTTCTAGATAAGTCCCCAGATGACGCGTGGGACTTTCTTGAAGAGTTGGCGGAGAAACACCGAAGTTGGGAACCTTCCGACCTCGGTGATAGGGCCATGGCTGCACAGGGACCCAGTGGGTCTGGCATTTTCCCTTCGAGCGTGCGAGAGCACAATGTCCAGTCTCAGCTGGACAAAATGGCTAAACAGTTAGAGGACTTGAAGCTTAAGCAAGTCCATCAGGTGAATGAGGTAAGAGTCGAGGAGGTGTGTGCGTTGTGTGAGTGTCCGGGGCATTTAGTTACTGCCTGCCCCGCTTTTCCCATTGTTAAAGACGTATACCATAGTAATCAGGCTGAGGTGAACGCGCTTAACCAGCGTTGGGATCCGTATTCGAATACCTACAATCCAGGGTGGGCCCAAAACCCTCTTTTAAGTTGGAGGGATCAAAAAGCCCCAGTGAATACCCAGGCACCACCTCAGCATTCAGTCCAGCAGTTTCGGCCTCCTCAAGGCCAAATGACCCAATTTCGTTACCCGCCTCAGCAGCAACAGGGGTTCGGTCCTTCATCTTTTGGACCACCCCCTGGCATTAACCATCCCTCGCGGGATAAGCAGACTGATGAGATGATGAAGGCTCTCGTGCAGTCTCAAATAAGCTTCACTGAGCAGACTAAGCAGGCAATTGGTGACATCAGGACCCAATTGACCCAGTTGACGGCGGCAGTTGGACAAGTCCAGCAGGAGAAGGGAAAGTTTCCTTCTCAACCTTTAATCAATGCTGCCGGTACTCATTATGTGGGCGATTCTTCTGGCCCAAGTAATCCAAATCTCAGTCTGGAAGAGGCTAAGGCAATCACCACTCTCAGAAGTGGGAAGGTGATCAACAAGGATTTACCTCCAAAGCAGAAATCGGTGCCACCCCCGGTGCCGGTAGCCATTCCAGTAGTCGTTCCAGACTTGGGAAGTGTTCCTGAGGTAGAGAAAGAGGCGGAGTCTCCTGAAGTGGTGGTGCCTGCAACTGCGGCCCCCACGACTCCAACGCCACCCGTTGCTCCATATCCAAATCGCTTGGTGGCGAAACCTAAGGTCAATGTGAACTTTCAAATGCTTGAATTATTCAAGAAAGTTCAGTTTCCTATCTCTTTGATGGAAGCCATTGATGCAATTCCTCAGTTTGCGAAGGTTTTGAAGGATCTGTGCACTTCAAAGCGGAGAACTAAGAGTCAGGACACAGTGCTTCTAACGGAGCAAGTGAGCTCTATTTTCCAGGCTGAGATCCCCACCAAGTGTAAGGACCCTGGTTGTCCCACCATCTCTATTGCTATAGCAGGCCAAAAATTTGATAAGGCTTTACTGGATTTAGGAGCAAGTGTCAACTTGCTCCCCTATTCGGTATACTTGAAGCTGGGCCTAGGCGATTTGAAAGCCACACCTGTCACGCTACAGTTGGCTGACCGGAGTGTGAGAATTCCCAAGGGGGTGGTGGAGGATGTCCTAATTCAAGTAGGTGAGTTCCTTTTCCCAGTTGACTTTATTGTCCTGGATACTTGTCCAATACCGGAGCTCTTTGAAAAGACTCCTATCATCCTTGGCCGTCCATTTCTAGCCACCTCCAATGCTATCATGGATTGTAAAACTGGACAAGTCCAATTGTCGTTTGGGGACTTAAAAATGGAGGTGAATGTTTTCAACGTGAATAGTCAAGTTGATGATGATGAGGAGATATATGAGGTGAGTTTGATCGACACGCTGGTGCAAGAGCATGTCGATAGTGTGTTGTACAAAGATCCTCTAGAGATAGCCTTAACCGCCGAGGAGGCGTCATTTTTAGATTCTCCAGAGGTAGGAAGTTTGATGGAGATGCTTTCTGTAGAGGATATGTGTGGCGTCGCTTGGAACCCAGTTCTTGAGCCGCTGGGCACCCCACTTCCTAAAGCTTTCCCATCGTCTGTCCAGCCGCCTAAACCAGAGTTAAAGCCTCTGCCGGACACACTTAAGTATGCCTTCCTTAAAGGCGATGATACTTTTCCGGTGGTGATCTCCTCATCCCTTAAGGTGGATCAAGAGGCTAAGTTGCTTGCCTTGTTGAGAAAGCACGAAGGTGCGATAGGCTGGACGATAGCGGATTTGCAAGGTATTAGTCCAACGGTGTGTACACACCGCATTTTTCTAGATGAGGACGTGAAGCCTTCTAGGCAACCTCAGCGTCGTCTGAACCCCAATATGAAGGAGGTGGTTCGGGCTGAGGTGCTGAAGCTCTTAGATGCGGGTATTATTTACCCGATAGCCCATAGTGAGTGGGTGAGCCCGGTGCAGGTGGTGCCTAAGAAGGCTGGAGTGACCGTCGTGAGGAACGGCGAGGGCGAGCTAGTGCCGACCCGTGTTCAAACCGGGTGGCGAGTTTGCATAGATTACCGGAAGCTTAATGCGAGCACCCAGAAAGACCATTTCCCTCTCCCATTCATTGATCAAATTTTGGAGAGGGTGGCTGGCCGGGCATTCTATTGCTTCCTGGATGGGTACTCTGGCTACAATCAGATAAAGGTAGCCATGGAGGATCAGGAAAAGACCACATTCACGTGTCCTTATGGTACGTTTGCCTACCGTCGCATGCCTTTTGGCTTGTGCAACGCTCCTGGAACCTTTTCAAGGTGCATGATGGGAATATTTAGCGACATGGTAGAGAAGATTGTGGAGGTGTTTATGGATGACTTTTCGGTTTTCGGGGATTCGTTTGACGAATGCCTCGAGAACTTAGGAAAGGTCTTGCAACGGTGTGAGGAGAAGCATCTTGTGCTTAACTGGGAGAAATGCCACTTCATGGTGACCCAAGGGATTGTGTTGGGACATATTGTCTCATCCAAGGGTATTGAGGTGGACAAGGCAAAAATTGATTTGATCGCAAATCTTCCCACTCCAAAGTCTGTTAAAGACATTCGATCTTTCCTTGGTCATGCCGGTTTCTACCGTCGTTTCATTAAAGGTTTCAGTGCCATCTCCCGACCGTTGTGTCATTTGTTGTCGAAAGACACGCCATTTGTGTGGTCTGAGGCGTGTGAGGAGGCATTCCAAATGTTGAAGCGGAGTCTCACTACTCCGCCGATTGTTCAGCCTCCAGATTGGAGTTTACCCTTCGAGTTGATGTGCGATGCCTCCGACTATGCTGTCGGGGCTGTGTTAGGGCAGAGGCGAGGGAAAGATCCCTGCGTTGTTTATTATGCGAGCAAGACTTTGAATGAGGCACAAATGAATTATACCACTACCGAGAAGGAATTGCTCGCGGTGGTGTTTGCCTTAGACAAGTTTCGGTCCTACTTGGTGGGTTCGCAGATTGTGGTGTATACCGATCATGCGGCCTTGAAGTATCTGATGACCAAGCAGGATGCGAAAGCTCGCCTTATTCGGTGGATTCTTTTGCTGCAAGAATTCCACTTGGTGATTAAGGATAAGAAAGGGGTTGAGAATGTAGTGGCCGACCACTTGTCTCGTCTGGAGTTTGAGGACCCTACCTCTCATTTCCCCATTGTGGATACTTTCCCTGACGAGCAGTTGTTCGCTGCTAATATGTGCCCATGGTTTGCAGATATCGCCAATTATTTGGTGACTGGGCAAATTCCACCCCATTGGTCCACAGCTGAGAAGCAGTGGTTTTTGAGAGAGGTCCGGCAATATATCTATGATGATCCATATGTGTTCAAGTATTGCGCTGACCAAATTTTGCGCCGGTGTGTCCCCGAAACTGATCAGAGGGGAATTCTTGAGTTTTGTCACACCGAGGCGTGTGGAGGTCATTTCTCTGCAAAGAAGACCGCCGCCAAGGTCAGTGAGTGTGGTTTCTTTTGGCCAAGTCTTTTTAAGGATGCGTACGTCTTTTGCAAGTCATGTGACCGGTGTCAGAAATTAGGGAAGGTTGGCCCACGGAATATGATGCCCCTCCAGAACATTTTTGTGATAGAGGTTTTTGATTGTTGGGGCATTGATTTTATGGGCCCGTTTCCGGTGTCATACGGGTATGAGTACATCCTCCTGGCGGTGGATTATGTTTCCAAATGGGTTGAGGCAATTCCCACTAAGACCAGTGATTCTAAAGTCGTGCTGGAGTTCTTACGAACTAACATTTTGTCGAGGTTTGGCATGCCACGTGCCATTATCTCTGATCAAGGCACACACTTTTGTAATAGGTCTTTTGGGGCTTTAATGAATAAGTATGGCATCTCTCATAAGGTGTCTACTTCTTATCACCCTCAAACCAACGGTCAGGCTGAGCTAGCGAATCGAGAGATTAAGGGGATTTTAGAGAAGACCGTAAACCCGAATAGGAAAGATTGGTCACTTCGGTTGACCGATGCCTTGTGGGCCTACCGCACTGCTTATAAAACCGTGTTGGGTGCTTCACCCTACCGGCTTGTTTATGGTAAGGCTTGCCACTTGCCCGTTGAGATGGAGCATAAGGCCTATTGGGCCATTAAGACGTTGAACGCACGTTTACCTGAGGCAGGTGCCCATAGGAAGCTCCAATTATGTGAGCTTGAGGAAATTAGGAATGACGCGTATGAGAGTGCGAGTATTTATAAAGCTAAGGTTAAGGCATATCATGATAGGAATATTCAGCGAAAAACCTTTAGTGTTGGTCAGAAAGTGTTACTATATAACTCGCGCCTCCATCTGTTTCCTGGTAAGTTGAGATCCCGTTGGGATGGTCCCTACGTTGTGCATAAGGTTTATCCGAATGGGTCGGTAGATATTTGTGACCCTAAGAACGGTAATATTTCTAAGGTTAATGGGCAGCGTCTGAAACCATTTTTGGAATATGTAGAAGTTGGTGAACCTGATGAGGTTTTGGTCGATCCTGTTTATTCGGATGACCCTGTTGTGTAGCCGTTGGGCTACGTTCATTCGGGTAGCTTTCGCGTACCACTTTCTTCACTACGAAGTGGACCCGGCTCCTAGCGATAGGGGTACCCATCATTGACTTGGGTTTTGGACACAATATTTGTCTATTCGTTCTTTTATTTCTTGTTAAACCTTAAAAAAAAAAAGAAGGGAAAAATAATTAGAATAATGGTCTGGTATAGCCACCTGGTCAAAGCTATGTATGTAGTACTTAGGAGGTTGGGTCTGACGGCAGGCGCGTAGTTAGCAGCGAGAATTCTGTCCGAACCATCTGACTTTAATGTCCAAACTCTGTGAAGATTGCTTCACAAACAGAGTGGTGGGTAAGGAATCTGGAAGCCCCAGAGGGAGTGACAGCCTATTAGATGATGGTACCACTTCTCAAGATATCGTTGAATCCTATGCATACTGTCCTTACAACAAATAGGGAAACACAGTCTTTGACCAGGGAGAAAAGTAGTACCCGTGTCTTTCGCGTGAAGAAAGTGGATGATTTTTTGTCTTTCATTTTATTTCTTGCTTTATTTATTTCTTTTAGTCTTTTTTCTTGTTGTCTTGGAGGCTAATATTTTGCAGGTTGTTCGATTCAAGTTGGGGGGTCTTCCTCTCTCTATAGTTTACTCTGCTTAGCCCCTCATTTTCACGGTGATATCTCTCCTCTCTTTTACGTTTCTGTCTTATCTTTATTTTTCTTACTTTCAATGAGGACATTGAATAGTTTAAGTTGGGGGGAGGAATTACTTTGATCTTTATTTTGTAAAAAAAAAAAAAAAAATTGAAAAACTAGTGGGATTCTTTTTGGCATGAGACTTGAAAGCTGTTGAGATTTGCTCGTGATTGATTGAGTTTGAGATGTGATAGTCATTCTTTTTATATTTGTGGTGGCATTATAGTTCTTTTTGCTAGCTTGTCGCGAAAAATTTGTCATGGCATTTATTCTTAGCACATTTGCACTTCACGTCTGTTTGGGCTTTGGTTGCTTGTGAATTGTGACTGATTATTCTCGATGGCTAGTTTAGTGGAGACTTATGCCCCATGTGAGTTTAGAGCCTTACTTTTTCTTGGAGTGGTGTCCAATAAACTCTTGTTTTCACGAAAGAGCAAATTTGTTGTGGATCTCACTATTCTTGTTGTCAAGTGTTGGGAATGTTTTGAATTACCTACTTATCTCTTGGGTTGAAAAGTTGTATGGTTGTATTACCCCTTGGAGAGGATTATAGGCCATATTTGCTATTTTGAGCCGGTTCGTTTCTTTCATTCATACATTTATCTCTTGTGAGCCCATTTGAGCCTCATGCATACAGCCTTTTTCTTGTTAAGCTCCACTATCTATATTGTGTCTTGAGAAGGCTTAGTAATTATGTGGAGCAGTGGAGGTGAATTATTTGGAAGAGAGAGAGTAAACATTGTAAGAAATGAGTTTTGATTGCTGGTGATCTTTCCCATTTTAAAAAAAAAGAGAAAAGAGAAAAACAAAAAAAAAAAAAAGGCAAGAAGGGAAGATACCAATTTATTGTGAAAATGAGAAACACTTATTCTTAATGTGGGCTTGTATTAAAGGTAGGAGAGAGAGATGTGGTGAAGTTGAAAAGAAAAAAAAACTTAAAGAAGTGGGGCACGCATTGTTTTATTTGCCCTCTGTGAGTTGTTGTTAGCCTATTCTCGGACATTTGAATGTTTTACCCTAACCTTGAAATGCTTTTCCTTACCTAACGTTATCACCGGAATTGAAGTCCTATTTGATCTTAGGGGTAATGGGTTGTGGATTGGTGGATAGAGAAAGTTTCCAATACTTGGCATTTTGTTCATGAGATCTTATGTCCACTATTAAGAGCTTTCTTTTCGTGTCATCGTGTGCGGAGTATCTTGTTTTCATTTACATAACTTCCAACTGCACATATTGAGAGTAATATGCACCTTGTTTCGAGTGATTTCATTTGTTGAGTGCATGACAAGGTGAGATTTGAAGTCGAGACTCGGTCCGGAGAGAACTTTTGGTTATTTTTCACTTGTAACCGAAGCCCTTGTTCACACACGCTGAGTATAGGTGCCATGACTTATTTTTCTGACTTGATAGCATCTAGAACTGCTTATTCGCGTTATCTCTTTACGATGGCTTCATGTTCTTTGTTTGGATATCATTGAGCAGTCTTACGGTTTTTCAGATTTCATGTGAAAGGATTCTTGGTGTTTTGTGGGTAATCATTGCTAAAAACCTTCACGAGACTTCACTCGTCCCACCGGGGCTACCTGGGGGTTTAAAAGAACTATCGGTTTTAATTTATTTTTTTTTAAGTTGCTTTTTGTTTTCTTTGCTCGGGACTAGCAAAGTGTAAGTTGGGGGGTGTGATAGGCGCGTAAATGTACACATTAGCGCCCCCTAATTTATCATTGTTAAGTCTATTTATATAATATTACTTGGAGATTAATGCTTAATTTTTGTGTTGTAGGTATTCGGAGGTTTTTTAATATTTTAATGTGCATTGTTTGGTTGCTGATATCGAAGTAAAAGAAGCTTGGATTGTGCCTTATAATTTTTCTCCTCCTACTATGCTGCTGTGTACGCGGTAATGGAAAATTGGGTTAGCAGAATAATATAATACATAAAATTGGTGGGCCCCGAAGCTATACTAATTGGACTTGCAATTGGTCTTTCTAGTGGGTCTAATGTTTAATAGATATTTTGACCAAGGCTGGGCCCAATTGACTGATTTCTCAACGAGGGTTTTTACAAGTGAGAGTCGGCAGCAGTAGCTTATAAAAGGAAGAGGTCATGCCATCAGGGGAGGGGATTCCGACGCACGGATAAAACAGAAAAAAGGACGAGGCAGCCGAGGGAGAAAAGAACGGGGGTTGCCGGGATACCTTCTTGGGATCACGCGACCGAAGGAAAACAAAGCTGCTGCCGTGGAAAGTTACGGACGGAACGGGGGCAGCCGCTGCTGTGACTTTTGATCTGTTTATTTTTCTTCCGAGTTTCTTTCCTTCAAGTTATTTCAAGTCTTGTTCAATTACTCGCACTCTGGTAACTAGTTTTAATTTATGTTCTTTATAAAAGTTGTTTGTTTATTTTTGTTTGGTTTAGATTTCTTATTTATTTTCCGTCTCGCATAATAGAAACATGTTTCAAATTAGGGTTTCATTTGTTTCTTTTTCAATAATGAGTGAGTAGTCGTTTGGGTAGGGTTGTGGGGTGATTAGCACGCCGTAACCAGTTCGGACGCTGCCCTTATTTTCAAACAATGAAAGACGATTTTTGATTGGAAAAATACTTCCCGCGGACGAACTCAGGCATTGTCGGAGCCCATGTGAACGGGAGAATGGGGTCCAAAACTCATTCTCCGCTGCGCATGGGTAAACGGCGACCACAGGGTTTCGCATCTTGCGGGGTATCTTTTCCAATCTTAAATTGAACGTTTTTAAGAACATCGAATGGAGCAGGTTAATCTGGACTGGTTGCGAGTGCTATGAACCCTACAACCGTACCTTTCTTTTAATTATTTGAAAATAATAATCAATTCCTAGATTTAGTTTATCTCAATCAATCATACAAGGGGTGGCTACCTAAGAGCCCATTTAAATTATAACAA
Organism: Rhododendron kiyosumense; assembly: GCA_019656275.1. Lineage (NCBI taxonomy): Eukaryota > Viridiplantae > Streptophyta > Magnoliopsida > Ericales > Ericaceae > Rhododendron > Rhododendron kiyosumense. The sequence goes on from BPLS01000633.1 coordinate 166,477, forward strand.
CCCGAGTTTTTAGTCAGCACACATCACCGTCTTTGTGGATTCGACTCCGGACTTACCGGATATTATGCTGCATCGGTTTCCGCCCTACGCTTGGGGCAACCCATTAATTTAGGTATAGAAATCGGTCAAGCA
>BPLS01000633.1:171403-188872 GCA_019656275.1 Rhododendron kiyosumense
GTAAGGGACGTCGGGTCCGAATATGTGGACATTGCCCAGTACTCTCTCTCTCTGTCTGTCTAGATATGTGGAGAGAGAGAGAGAGTAGCTGGGGAGTCGTACAGCCGGAGAGCGGTATCTATGGACTGTTGTTTTTCTCTCTCTAGATATTTGGAATGGGAATGGGAATCGGAAGAATTGGAATGTGAATTGGGAAGTGTGGCATTTTGGTGAAATTTGGGGTCCGATTTTTCACACGGTAGAGGAAGTTTCCCACGGGGTACAGACCGAGATATTATTCCGTGTTCCTGATCAATGACCAATAGAGTCATGGTTAATTCATAGTTTCATAGGAGTATACGATTTGCATGAGCTCCAAAAGAAAATGATGAGACGACTTTATTGTCATAAAGAAGCAATGATCCATAAAAAAATCGTCGAAAAACTAACAAATGTCAAAAAAAATTGAATAAAAACAAAAAAAAAGGTCATTTAACTTATTAGGCCAAAATAAGCTACTAAATTAGAAGTTTTCAGCATTTCTAGAAACCGACGGGGACTCAGTCCCTGCCCCAATCCCTACCCCAATCCGTGGCTATAAACAAGAAATTTAATAAATTTATTATTATTATTATTATTATTATTATTATTATTATTATCACTATCGCTTTCATTCAGAAAACGCCACTTGCAGAACTATTCTTGGACCAAATCAAACCAACAACCAAAGTGAATTTTAAGTGGGAACCCCTCATGTGAAGCAAAGTGAAATCGAATCATCTCATTTGATCGAAATGAGCCATTTCATTACAATATATTTGTGGGGCAAGTACTCTCTTATTCAATTTAGAATCAAACCAACAACCAAAGTGAATTTTAAGTGGGGATCCCTCATGTGAAGTAAATTGAAATTGATCATCTCATTTGATCAATCTAAGCCGTTTCATTACGATATATTTGTGGGGGAAGTACTCTCTTATTTAGAGGCGGAAGTAGAGGTGGTCATATGGGGGCCACGGCCTCCGCGTTGTTTCAGGAGAAATATTTTAAAAAATATTAATATTAGTAATATAATTTTTTTTGTTTGTTAATTAGACCTAAATATTGTATTTTGTATTAAGTGCTATTTAAATCATTTAAAAATGTGTTCGTTTTGGAACCCAAAACCCAATCTTTTTCTCTGGGCCATAGTCTTCCATAAGTTTTTCCTTCAATTATTTCATTCCTCTTTCTATCTCTCTACACTTTACTATTCAAAAAAACCTCCCTTAAATTCTAAACCAAACAAACTACTATTAGATTTCTGAACCTTGAAATTTTAAATTCTTGTTCATAATTGGGCCCCCGCAGTTACGGAATCCTGGTTCCATCCTTGCTCTTATCCAATTTAGAGTTCAAGAAGGGATAAATTTGTTGGGCTTAGTGAGATTTGAGAGGTAGTTGCTACAGAAATTCTTTGTAACTATTTCGAGCACTCGTTTACCTCTCTAGATCACTTCAGACTCTAGTCCTCTAATGATTATTAGTCGTGGTGGTGGCTCCAGAAATTTGTACTTAGGGTTTTCAGGAATTAACTTTCCAGATATTTATGGGAATTTTCATTTGACCAAAAAAAATAGTGATAAGCGCGTAAATGTTCACATTAACGCCCCTAATTTATCTTTGTTAAGTCCCATTTATATTATTATTCAGAATTTAATGTTTAATTTTTGTATTGTAGGTGTTTGAAAGCTTAATAGATTAATGCTGATGAAATCATGGTTTTGGCCGTGTTACGTTTCTCCTATTGTTGCATGTCTCGGTGGGCCTAAAAGGCTATCTTTTATTTACCAATTGTTTTGACTGAAGGCTTGGACAAAACAAAGAAGAAGGGGCCTTAGTCCAGGGGCCCACGAGGGTTTCTATTGAGTCGGCTACAGAAAGGCATAAAAAGGAAGAAAAAAGGAGCAGCAGGGGGATTTTTTATTTTATTATTTTCGACAGACTTTATTTCCTGACAGACAAAACCAAGGAAGGAGGCAGCGGTTATACCTTCTTGGGTTTCACGCACGACTTTCTTCTGGAGGTACAAAACAGAGAAAACGGAGCAGCCGAGTATCAGGACGCATAACGTCGAACGACGCTGCTGTTCGAATATTGTTTACTTTCTTTCAGAGTTTTTTTTCTTTCTTTCAAGTTATTTAAAGTCTTGTTTAATTACTTGCACTTTCATAATTCATTTTAATTTTTGTTCTTTATAAAAGTTGTTTGTTTATTTTTGTTTAGTTCGGATCTATTATTTATTTTTTCGTATCGAATAATAGAAGCATGATTCAAATTAGGGTTTCTTCTTTTGTTCCTTGTTTAATAATGAGTGAGTAGTGTTATAGGTAAGGTTGCGGGGTGATTAGCACACCGTGATCAGTTCGGGCACTACTCCTATTTTTCAAACAACGGAAAAATAATCTTAGATTGGAAAAATACTTCCCGTGGATGAACCCGGGCATTGTCGGAGCCCATGTGAACGGGAGAATGGGGGTCCAAAACTCATTCTTTGTTGCGCATAGGTATACGGCGACCATAGGGTTTCGCATCTTACAGGGTATCTTTTTCAATATAAAATTAAACGTTTTTAAAAACACTGAATGCAGCAAGTAAATCCGGACTGGTTGCGAGTGTTATGAACCCTACAACCGTACCTTTCTTTTAATTATTCGAAAAGAACAATCAATTTCTTAGGTTTTAGTTAATCTCAATCAAATGACAAGGGGTGGCTACCTAAGAGCCCGCTTTAATTATAACAACCCGAGTTTTCGCAGCACACACTTCACCGTCCTTAGTGGATTCGACTCCGGTCTTACCGGGTATTGTGCTACATCGGTCTCAGCCCTACGCTTGGGGCAACCCATTATTTTAGGTCTAGGAATCGGTCAAGCAAATAGTAAGTACATTTAGACACAATGTACATTAGCGAGGGCACGATACTTGTACTAATAGATCTTTTTTTCCTCTCTCTATAATTTTTTTTTGTTCTGTATGATTTTTTTTGTTTTGTTTTGTTTACCTATTGTATTTGCAGCCTATCAATTACCTGAATTGATTGGGTGTGGGTATTGTATTGGGTTGAGTATTCAAATAAAACCTAACATACAATCATTATTACTAAAATATTCGGCTCGGATACGCCCTCTCTTCCACGTACATGCACGTCCACTAAATCTCTTTGTGCCTATAAATAGACATCCCTATTGTTCGACAACTTCATTCAATCCAATCAAGTATAGTAACAGGAAAATGGGTTCCAAAGCATTTGTTCTCCTGGGCCTCCTGCTGGCTACTGTTCTTCTCATTACCTCGGAGGTGACAGCCAGAGATTTGGTCGAGACTTCTACTCCCAAAGAAACGAGTGAGTCTATTTGTGTTTGAATTCAATTTACTCTGCACCTTAGAGGCATGCATGAGTGTCTCTGTGTGTGTGTGTATATATATATATATATTGTGAGCACAAGTCCACTGGTACATTTTGTTACTAGGTTCGATGACTTGAACAAGTATTGCTAGAAATCCAAATTTCTTTTACATATTTATTATTATGGAATGTGAACCGTTAATTATTAAAGCATGTATGTCATCTTTGCAGCTGACCAGACAAATAATGGGGTAGAGGATGCCAAGTACTACGGCGGGGGATGCCATGGCTACGAATGTGGCGGATGTCATGGCTACGGATGCAGCAGCAGCGGATGGGGGTACTGTCAATACGGATGCTGCGGATATGGTTATGGAGGGTGCAGGAGGTGCTGCTCTTATGAAGGCGAGCCCGTGGATAAAGAGGACTGATATATCGAATTCAAAGCCAAGCCTCACAACTGGATCAAATGTGGGTTTCGTAGGATTTTCGAATAAAAAGCATGATGTCGATCTATGATGTTTGTGCAATGTTGGTTTCGTAGGATTTTCGAATAAAAAGCATGATTGGAGGTGATGATCCCATCATGCCCTCTTCAATTAATGTACGTTCTCCTATGGGGGAATTAATGTGGTGTGTAGTAATTCTGGTTTTCTGTTTCTTTTTTTTGAACTCATGTGTGTCTGGTTCTAGTCGTGATAAATAACACGATCTTAATAAGAATTTGCTTTATCAAGTTCCTTTCACTTTATAGTTCTTTTCCCACATGATGTTTTCAAAGGGGCAACTTGTATGGGCTTCTCAAATATATAGTTTTGAAAGGTTATTAGTGCGTTTATACTTTGGTGGAGTCCATGGTTTTGGTACTTGCAGGGCTGGCTTATAGGATATGCGAAGGAAGCAACCACTTCCGGCCCCCGAATTTCGGTTTAAAATTGAAGCTCCACTGTAATGTAACTTACATATTAATATTAGAATGTTTCCAAATAAAAACACAAACTAGATACTTGGTTTAGTGGCCATATAATATTGTCATGCTATTTGAAGTGTGTGGTTCGACTCCCATATACCTCCATAGAGTATCTTTTTACATTTATAGCCATAATTGTATCCTTTTAGTTTGATTTTTTTGTTATTTTTTGTACTTTTATCATTTTTTAAAGAAATTCATGAATATGTAAGAGGCTCAATATAGCAAATTCGTTTCGAGTCTTCAAAATATATGAACCAGCACTGGGTATTTGTTATCTTTGGCATTTTGCTCGCACTTTTTTTCTTTTGAGACTGCTAAAAGGATTTGATGTTTCGACAGAATGTGCGTCAGGCACAATGTTTGGGACATCGATTCCTCGTACTTTATTGTTTTGCATAGTTAATGATTAGTTTGGCTTTGTCCGAAACTTCTATAATAAACTCCGTTATATAAGTGTCGCTATGCTTATATTTATATAATCTCACTTATCGAAAAAAAAAAAGAAGTAGTATATGTATGTTATGGATATTGATGAGTTTCCCACCGGATGAGTGTAACGTATTTGTAAATCCATGCACAAATTAATTTCCTATATTCAATCTTGCAGCGTTCTTCGACTACATAACTTTTAATCAATTTATTGTTATTTATTTATGTTATGATTTTTTCCATTTTCAAACATAACTTAAATACGCAATCTTAGAAGCTTATCGGACTGGTTGTACATTTCTTGAAGTCTTGATGGATACTATTTTAATTCTTTAAGACCCATACTTGACTATTACCTTTTGAATACATAAATAATGTGAGGACATAGTCTTGTGTACATATCCCACGTGCATATAGTTTTGGGACTCGTATTAGATCCCACAAAGATGATCAAAACTGTTCTTTTTATTTAGAATATCTTGTTTAGAGTCCCTAAAAAATATCAGCTCAATCGAATATCAGTAACAACATTTATGAAATAACTAGCTTCGTCCTAGAATTTAGGTCTTGAGTTCTGAAGCAAAGTTGGATGTTTCATAAATACACCTACCGATATCCGATTGAAGGACCGGGTTATAGGTAAGGAGCGTGAGTAGGCAAGGAACTCACACTAGTAAGTGAAGGACCCTATACGGCCTTAATTTTCTGAAGTGTGTGTAGGGCTTTGTCTTTTTGGCTGTATTTTCCAATATTTTTTTGGAATCCCTCCTCCTTTCCATAATAAAATGTTACTCCCTCTGTCCCTTATTTATAGTCTAGTATTTCATTTTGGATTGTCCCTTAATAAGTGTCTATTTTATAAAGTCGGTGCATTGTCTATTTTATCCCTAAAAGTATATTTCATTTTGAAAAATTAGTGAATAAAAGTGTAATGATGATGAGTAAATAGGGAAAGTGAAGGAAAAAGTTGATGTGAAAGGTATAATGATGATATCTTTTTAATAAGTTGGAGTTACAAAACAAGATACTTAAAAAGAGACGGAGGAAGTACTTTTGCCGATTAAAAAAAAAAATCTAAAGTGTGGTTCACACACTGTCAACGGAAAAGAAAAGGGAGGGGGATAAGGGGAGCCTTAGCCCTTAGAATAGAATTTAAAACTGGCATGGCGCTACTGGAACCCGATATGAGTCCCAAATCCATAGGTACGCGGCGGGGTATGTATATAGACAAAAATATGTATTCATAGTTGCTTTGTTTTGAATACCATGTGATTGTTTAAGTCATTTTTTATATTTTGCGTGGTTTGAACTCATCGGCCTTGGCGTCGCGGCGCCGCTGCTATTCCCGAACACCCTCCGCACCGACACTTTGTTGACATCTGTTTGGTTTGTGTGTGCCCGCGACTATTTTTCTGGGCTTTCCCTTCGTTTTGTTCCGTTCAGGGTATCTTTTGCAAACGGGAGTCAATAGTCCTAGTGCCTGAACGGGAAATTTTCATGTCCTGTTTCCAGCATTAACCTCTGCACTATATCCTTCTCACCAAAGCTCCCAAAACTATGCAATTTAAGGATGAGTACTTAATGATACAAACCACTTAAAATGGGAACTTAAGCGGGATCTTCAAACACAATGCCTATTTAATTTCGTTTACCTAAAATGTGGTCACCAATTATGGTCATACAGCCTTCCTGTTTTTTGGAGCCGGCATCATACAATAAGGCCAATTAACTAACAAAGGCCTCTTCTAGAGCATAAGGAGATCGACCCGGCCGATAATCCCGCAAAAATGAACTCTCTGTTTGTGTTTCCATCGCCTGGGAATCATATATGCTCTGAACTTTAATTTGTGCATATCAAAACAAGACCCTTGCTATGTTCTTTCAGGATCCATGGGAAAAGCACTAGCAATAGAGGAAATGAGAGTGCATATCGTCGGAATTGGACCTATCATCGCAGTTTTTTTGCCATCAGATGAAACGACATTGGGGTAATTAAACAACTTTGGAAGGGTATATTTCCTGCAACGATTTTAGGGGAGAGAAACAAACAACATGTACATAGAAACGACAGAGACGACATTGTGGAAACGTGATGCACCATGGGTTTGTTTTCTCCGAGTGACTTAGTACGGTTTTATCTTATGAGGGCGCGAAATTTTCTTATTTTGTAACAGATGTGTCTGATCATTTCATAGGTGGCGCATTTCCATCAAAATCCTCGCATGATCATCAAAGAGTATTTTCTTGTGAGATCATAGAATCCGGAATTTCTAGTTTGCTATCTTAAAATTTCAATTTCGTAGTATATCAACTCTCGTGCAGTCAACTCATACGCAGCCCCACTAGCACTGCTTCGAAACGGTCCAAGACAGCTAGCTAGTACACGTTGAGCTTGGTCGTTCTCCATGCAGATGCGTAAACTAGACTGAACATCATATCAAGAACCTTATGCGACACCAGGTGCAATAATTCACCTCTGTCATCATCTCTCTTTGTTTTTTTAATCCAAAAGACAAGAAAATCATAATCTCTTACCGGGAAAAAACAGTGAGTTTAGAGTTTGAATTCACACGAAAATAAAATGGACTTAACATGTCCGATCAACTAGGCTAGAAGCATCTCCGTCATTGCCCAGGAATTTTAAAATATGTACACTTGTGGAAGTTTTAACTATTTGTCCAAAAGCCCAACATAATATGTACTACGTACTTAATACTTTATAAGCTATTGGTCCAGATCGACCACCTCATAATTTCTCCCACGAGAAATGCTACGTGCAAAGAAAATAGGCAAAGAAACGACCCTTAAAGTGTACATGAACGGCTCAGATGTACTGCACAGTGAATCTAGGCCGTTCATGTATACTTGAAGGGCCATTTCTTTGCCCATTTTCTTTGTACCTAGCACTCCTCTTTCTCCCACACAAGTCAATTGCACGGTTGCTCTTACAAGTAGAGTAAAGTGCACTAGGTGTCTTATTTATACTTGTACGCATGGACATGATTTGATTCCCATAAATACATATATTCCCCTCCCCTTGTGATTTTTTAGGATATAGTAGATTAATTTTAGGATATAGTAGATTAAGTTTAACAAATGAAAAAAAGAAAAGAAATAAAAAAAAAGTCAATTGCTCTTGCCATTATTCAACCGACATAGATTGGATTTTGTGAAGCAAATCGCCTGCCGGGCAACAGCTAACCACACCATGGCCCATTTGTCAAAAAACACCCTTTAATGTCATCTCACAATCACCAAAATCGGTTTTGGGCCTGTAAAATTGACATCAGAACTGTACTTTCATTTTCATTATTCAATCCAATCAATTACAAGGAAAAATGGGTTCCAAGACAATCCTAGGCCTTTTTCTGGCTGTTGGGAGAATTTTTGAGGTGACAGACAGAGATTTGGTTAGAATTTCCACTTGCAAGTCAACTCGTAAGGCCTCGTTTCGCTAAGATTTTATTTTTTAAATATTTATTTTTTATTTTATGAGAAAATTCTCTCAGAATATATTACATTTAATTAAAAAGATAAGTAATTTTAAAATAAGTATGTATTTTATTTAGTTGAACATTCCCTGAGATAACCTAGGAAATGTAAAAAAAAAACACATATTTCAATACATTTGCTTTTTTTTTTAATAGTTTTAATTCAAACGTTTTCACTCTGTTTAACACATCTTTTAAACCTTAATGTAGTCATTATTTTAGTAAAATTTTCATTACTCATCATTAGTTCATAACCAAGTTGGAGCATGAACAGCATAACTCAACATGCATGCAGCGGTGGATTCAGAAATTTCAGACAATTGGGTCACCTTTCGATCATAAACTTAATAAAATTACTCATATTCTAATATAAAGAAAATTGCATTAAAAAAATATTCTAGAATTAAAAATAAATGTATTAGTGTTTTTACATTTTCAATAGATCATTTATGACATTTATTAACTTTTTATTTGAGCAATTTGTAGAATTGTATGGTTTGGCTTTGTGTTACTACAACTTCGAAAGTCTTGAATGAGCCTGGTTCAAGTCCTACAAGTAGCAAGTTTTGCAGAATTCCTTTTTATTTAATCTAGGTGTACATTATTCTTTATTATGGCTAGTTTAATATATAATACATGCAGATGCAATTTACAAAAAAATCGTGATAATTTCAGGTGGGTCACGTGAACCGTATGTGTCTACATTGAATCCACCCCTGCATGCGTGGGTATCATTAATTTGTGCAACCAAGGCAGCTACAGAGACAAATGGCTTAAATGATGCTGAGGATTTCAATGGAGGCTATGAAAGGCGGCAGATACAAAGGGGGACACGGCAGGGGATATGAAGGGGGCCGCGGCGGGGATACGAAGGGGGCTTCAAACAAAATGAGAGAGACAATGGAATGTAGGACTACAAACAAAACTAGATGCTCTATCGTGTGAAGCTCAAGGCTTGGCTTTTTAAGGCTTGGCTTTGCTCGACTTATTTAGTAATTCAGTCGAGCTTGAACTTAAGTTCTTGGTACGTGAAGTAAATGATAGGCGCGCGGAATTCATGAATTTAAGCGCCTAAGTAGGGAAATTAGCGCGTTAGACGTGCAATTAATTCTCATTTTCCATTTAATGCATGCACGTGGTTGGTTTTTGTGTTTGTGCTTAATGTGCAGGAAATTGAGTTGTTTTGGCGCTAATGAGAGGTATCCGGAAAGGCCGTGATGAAGCTTGAGAGCGAGAAGGGCTGTGGAGACTAAGTGTTGGACACAAATTCGTGAGAAGGTGAACAGAACCTTAGTGAGCGCTACAGAATATTTGGTAGAGCGCTCAAAAGTGGCACAAAATGGGGCACGAAGTGACCAGAGAGATGGCGAGCGCTACACCATTTTTGGTGTAGCGCTACCTAAGGCATTAATGGTCAACGGCTAGAGGCGAGTCAACTCGGTCAACACAGCTTAAGGGGTTAGGTAGCGCTACACCCTTTTTGGTGCAGCGCTACCGGTGGCTTATCAGGCCTAGAAACGGCGGGGTTTTGGTCGTCCGGGGTCCGATTTCGATTTATTTTAGGATTTTTAATTGTAATTAATAGGGGTTAGTATAAATACCCCGTTTTAACTCAGAATTAGGTTACGTATGTTTTTACTTAGGTTTTGAGCAGCTTTTCATAACAACGTTTTTTGTTTATTTTTGCATCGCTCTTAACTTTTTGGCTGCAGTTCTTCTAGTTCTAGTACGAGTACGAGATTCAAGTTTTCTTCAGTTCTGTTCCGGATTTCCAGCATCGGATTGGTGTTCTTGCTTCATTAGTCAATAGTTTCTTCAGTTTAATTGCGGTATCCGTTCTTCTTGCTATTTCGATTATTTAAATATCTTTAGATTTAGGTTTTCTCTTATTTTTGTTATTGCGTTCATTATAATCATGTGTGAGTAGTCGCATAGGGTGCGGCCGCGGGATGGAAGCGTCACGTGGCTAGTCCAATCATTGTTTACCTCGTGGCTGAATAAATTCAATTTTGAGCAGTTCTAGGAAACGAAATCTTTCTAACGAACGAACCCAGGCATTGCCAGATTTCGAATGCGCACGGAAATTGGTGACAGGTGGTGCGCATTCGTTAGGGAATATTTTCCAATTCTAAAATCAGTAAATCGAATCATTGTAGCCCGAGTAAACATTGGTTAGGCTAGTTGCAGACGCTGAGTTCCCACGGCTGCGCTCTCCTTTTTAATTCATTAAAGGTCAATTTCTTCAGTAATTAGTTAATCAAACCAGTCAAACAAGGGGTGGCTACCTAAGAGCCAATTAAAACTAGAATTCAACACTTTTGAGTAAGCACCGTCCGTCCGTCTCTGTGGTTCGACTCCGGTACTTCCGGAATTATTGTGCTACACTGGTCGAGAGTCCTACGCTTGGGACGCATTTTGAGTTTAATTTTATTAACACCCGGTTGGTAAACCAATTTTTGGCGCCGTTGCCGGGGACGGCGACGTGTGTTCTAGAGTGTGAGTTTTCGTGTCTTTTGTCTTTTAGTTGAGTCACCATAGGTAGAGAGAAGAAGGTGTCCTTTAAACAGGACCCTCTTTATTATCGCGACCCGACACATCGTTTAGTTCGAAAAGAACTGGAGTCGAGTCAGCCTGTGTTTTCCAGTTCTTCATCTTCTAGTTTAGAGTCAGACTTAGCTGAGTACCAGTCAGAGTCTATTCCCATTAGTGGTGTTTATATAGATTTGCCTTTTGAGTCAGTAAGTGTCAGTAATCCGTTGTTCCAGTCAGTTTCAGAGTCAGTTTCGGAGTCAGAATTAGAATCCGTCGAGATGGGAGATCGACAAATAGCTATTCAGCCGTCCTTGAGGCAGCACATACATCCTGAGAGGACCACTCCTCTCGGACCCATTGTGTTCCCTCAAGAGACACAAGAGGCACGCAATGCCTTTACAGTCAAACCTGGTGTCCTTAATAGTCTCCCTAGTTTCCACGGGAGGGAGTGCGATGATCCGTACGAGCATGTGCGGACATTCAAGGGGTTGGTGCGCAACCTTGCGTCTAATACCCAAAATGAGAATGCCTGCCTCAAGCTATTTAAGGCGACATTGAGGGATGGCGCGCTTCTATGGTTCCGAATGCAAAAGTCTCAGTCATTCACCACTTGGGCACAAGTGCGTGACGCCTTTTATAGGAAGTATTTTTCTGAGGCTAAGACTAAGAGTTATAGGCGTCAAATCCAAGGTTTTAGGCAGGAGAGGGATGAGTCATTTCTCAAGGCTTGGGAGCGTTTCAAGGAATTGCTCCTAAGGCTGCCACACCATGGCTTTGAGAGAATTCAGTTAGTCGGTTTCTTCCACTTGGGGCTCAACTCTGAGTCAGTCCAGCACATAGAATATTCTTGCAAAGGGGACGATTTCTTGTCCAAAACAGCAGACCAGGCTTGGGATTTCTTAGATGACCTAGCTGATAGGCAGAGGGCTTTAGAACCATCTGATTTTGAGCGATCCGGACCTTCTGGGTCCAACGTTGTCCCGGTTACCATTCGTGACCAGCGACTCCAGGCTCAGGTTGAGAAAATGGCTCAGAGATTAGAGGAGCTAGAGGTGAGGCAGGCTCGTCCAGTTAATGAGGTATCAATTGAGGAAGTATGCGTGTGGTGTGAATGTAAAGGGCACACCGCGACCGTTTGCCCTGGGTTTATTGCCGCCAAGGGGGTAAATCATTTTAACCAAGAGGAAGTTAATGCAGTCAGGACTTGGGATCCTTATTCTAACACGTATAATCCGGGATGGAGGGATCACCCCAATTTTGGGTGGTCAGACTCCAGACCCGTAGGTGGAGGCCAAGCGCAATCTTTTGCGCTACCTCCGCCGCAGCAGTTTCAACAGGCCCAATCGTCCAGGCCTCCTCAAGGCCAGGTCATTCCATTTCACTACCAGCCACAACTTGGTAGGGGGGCAGGTCCATCCACTCGTGGTCCTCCCCCAGGTTATTCACAGATGACCGCGCGTGATCATAAGTTAGATGATACTGTCAATTCCCTGATGCAGTCACAGATGACATTTCAGATGGAAACGAGACAGCTAATTGGGGCCCTTACAACCCAAATGTCACAACTCATTGCGGTTGTCGGTCAACTGCAGCACGAGAAAGGTAGGTTTCCGGCACAGGGTAGTACAGCAGGTGCCCATTATTTGGAAAATTATTTAGGTCCTAATGCTCATAACCCGAATCAAGAGGAGGCTAAGTCGGTCACCATTCTCAGAAGTGGGAAGGAGATCGATAAGTCCATCCCGCCAAAGCAGAAACCAGCTCCACCCCCGGAGCCGGTTGATGCACAAAGGGCAATTCCTGATATTGTTGATGTCCCTAGGAAAGAGGTAAAGGATGATGAGGAGTCACCTGAGGTGGTGGTGCCTGCAGCTGCAGCCCCCACGACTCCAACACCGCCGGCTGTGCCAGTAGCTCCATTCCCCCAGAGGTTAGCGGTGAAACCTAAGCAGAATATGAACCATAAGATGTTTGAACTTTTCAAGAGGGTGCAATTCCCTATCACTTTGATGGAGGCGATTGAGTGCTTTCCCTAGTGTGCGAAGGTATTGAAAAATCTTTGCACGAAAAAGCACAAGAACCAAAACAATATAGTTCTGACTGAGCAGGTGAGCTCCATTCTTCAGACTGAGATTCCTGCAAAGTGCAAGGATCCTGGGTGTCCCATCATTACCATAGATATCGCAGGCCAGACGTTCGACAAGGCATTATTGGATTTAGGAGCAAGTGTTAACTTGCTTCCCTATTCAGTATACTTGAGGTTAGGCCTAGGGGATCTGAGAGCCACTCCTGTCACGCTACAGTTGGCGGACAGGAGAGTGAGAGTACCAAAGGGTGTGGTGGAGGATGTGATGATTCAGGTAGGTGAGTTCCAATTTCCTACGGATTTCATTGTTCTAGACACTTGCCAAAATCCTGAGGTTTTAGAAAAGACTCCTATCATCCTTGGCCGTCCATTTTTAGCCACCTCCAGTGCTATCATGAATTGCAAAACTGAACAAGTCCAATTGTCATTTGGAGACTTGAAAAAGGAGGTGAAAGTGTTTAATGCGGATAGCCGAGTCAAGGATGATGAGGTGTGTTTGATCGACACGCTGGTGCAGGAGCATGTCGATAATCTTTTGTATAAGGATCTTCTGAAGATAGCCAAGGAGGCGTCATTCTTAGATTCTTCAGAATTAGGAAATTTGATGGAGAGGCTAGCAGTAGATGATGTAGGTGGTGCCGCTTGGGACCCAGTTCTTGAGCCGCTGGGCGCTCCATTGTCTTAAGTTCCGACGGGTAGCTTTTGCGTACCACTCTCTTCATTGAGAAGTGGACCCGGCTCCTAGCGATAGGGGTACCCATCATTGACTTGGGTTTTGAGCACAATCTTTATATACTTGTTCTTTTATATCTTTTTAAATAATAAAATTCAAAAAAAAAGAAAAAAAATTGAAAAAAAAAGAAAAAAAATATTAGCATAACGGTCTTGTATAGCCACCCGTTTCTCGCTCATCCGCTTGACACGGGAAGAAAAGTATGACACGTGAGACTGCGTGAATGTCTGGTGGTGTTCTTTTCTTTTCATTATTTATTTATTTATTATTATTCTTATTTTGTTTGTTTGTGGCCCGGATAACACGCGCCGGGCAGGACTAATGCCAATTGCATGTTTTCGGTAGTTGTGGTTTCAGTCTTTTGGCAGGGTACGCGTGCTACCACACCAGCCTTGGTAGATTAGGCCTCACCGCTGGGGTGATGGAGGCATTCAGGAGCTCTAAGTCATGAGTGTCATTATGTGTGGCGGTTGTAAGCCCAAAGCCCCCAGCGCGGCCTTGTGTGACTAGCTGTGGTCCCATTATTTGGGTCCGAAGGAGCAAGCCCTGGAGCAGCTGCAATGACGAGGAATGCAAAAGCGACAAATTCCTCGAACATCGGCCGAGGTCATGGTGGTTGGCTGCCACCCCAGGTTCACTTTTTCCTTCTCTTTATTCTTACTTTTCTTGGTCTTCATGCTTTGGGGACCATGCGCATTTCAAGTTGGGGGAAGGGGTGTACTTTGTACACAATTACTTCTGTGTTAAGCGTTGTTAGTTGGTTTAGGGGTCTGTTTTTATTTTTATTATTTTTATTTTTTGTATGGGGATACGATTGTTATGCCTGTTTGTATGAGTTAGGTGAGCATGTTAGATTCTTGTCTCATTGTTTGCCTATTCAACTCATTTACATGCATATATCTGGCATCTCTGTTTGAATACTTTCGCACCATAAGCAATATTGAGTAGGTGTTCCCACTTAGTTCACAGTGTGTTCCTAAAAGCATTCCCATATTTCTTTGTTCATCGATTTCTGCAATTGCACAAAATAGTAGGCGTCTGTACCACTTGTCATAGTCTGAATATTTTGCATGCATGTTGTGAGAGTTGGAAACAGGTTTAGGGGATGAAACAAGGCAGTTTTTGTGTGATTAGACCACATATGAGTCCCATTGACCAACTTTAAACCAGTCCGAGTCAGTTCCTGAGTCTAGCCTAGGAAACCGGTGTATGGGTTGGATTGTAGCTGGAGGGTCTAGCTTTGTGCATCATGGGTGTCTTATTGCATTGGATTTGGAGCATCGTTGTCATCAGAAGTGAAAGAGAAGAAGTGTTAATGAGTGTCATATTTTGAACGAAACCCAACTTTTAAGTCATAAAGCGTAGTAAAAAAAAGAAACAAAAAAAGAAAAAAAAAAGAGAAAGAAGAGTAAAAAAAAAAAGAGAGCAGAAAATGCGGAAGTTGAAGAGGGAGCAAAGGCAGTTGGCTAGGAATCAGATGGATTTACTTGATAGGCAGCGCCACCTGGAGGCACAGATTTCTGGGCAGAATCCAGGGCCTTTCCGACTTAGACAGTGGACGGCGTTGGAGGTGAGCGATGATTTCGCGGATGCACCTGAGGAGGAGGAGCAGTCAGATGCTGGGGATGCTGGGGAAGAAGATTGAGCATAGAGCTGGGCTAGTGGTGGTGTTATTTTTTGTGTCTTTGTCGAGTCCTGTCATTTTATGTGTTATTTCATGTGATGAGAGTCGGTGGTTAGAGTCGTGTCATTTCATGTGTTGTGTAATAACCCGTACTTTGTTATGTTTATAACTAATGTTTTGTGTTGAGCACCGGTGTGGTGACAGTGTCAAGGTGGCGGTCAGTCAGGGTAGGTTATCCATGCGCTTCTATAGGCCGCCACCCTTTGCATGTTCTTTTTCTTTTTGCAACCACGGTCATTATAAGCCCAATGAAGTCCTTAGTTGACCCGATCCACGTTGTTAACTCTCTTGCATGCATGTTTTATATTTAGCTATGAATGAGTGGTATCTTAATTTCGTTGAGCTTTCATTGTTATAACTGGCGTTGTTTTGATTGGCACGTGGTGATTTTTGTTCGATCTCACGTTGGTCGCCGAGCGCCTCGCATGGGATGTTGAGTGTTCCGGTGAGTGAGTGACTTTGTGATTTTGTGGCGGCATTTCACCTTTATAATTGCTTTGGTGTGAAGTTATTCGAATTTTAACTAGGGCATGCGTATGACTGAGTTAAATGTGGCAATGAGAAGGAAACTTTATGTTCACTTAATTTTTGTACAAGTTGCATAACGCTCGTATCCCTTGTTGAGTTTTATTTTCTTGTTTTGTTATTCTTTATTTCGTTCGTTACTAGGGACTAGCAACGCTCAAGTTGGGGGATGTGATAGGCGCGCGGAATTCATGAATTTAAGCGCCTAAGTAGGGAAATTAGCGCGTTAGACGTGCAATTAATTCTCATTTTCCATTTAATGCATGCACGTGGTTGGTTTTTGTGTTTGTGCTTAATGTGCAGGAAATTGAATTGTTTTGGCGCTAATGAGAGGTATCCGGAAAGGCCGTGATGAAGCTTGAGAGCGAGAAGGGCTGTGGAGACTAAGTGTTGGACACAAATTCGTGAGAAGGTGAACAGAACCTTAGTGAGCGCTACAGAATATTTGGTAGAGCGCTCAAAAGTGGCACAAAATGGGGCACGAAGTGACCAGAGAGATGGCGAGCGCTACACCATTTTTGGTGTAGCGCTACCTAAGGCATTAATGGTCAACGGCTAGAGGCGAGTCAACTCGGTCAACACAGCTTAAGGGGTTCGGTAGCGCTACACCCTTTTTGGTGTAGTGCTACCGGTGGCTTATCAGGCCTAGAAACGGCGGGGTTTTGGTCGTCCGGGGTCCGATTTCGATTTATTTTAGGATTTTTAATTGTAATTAATATGGGTTAGTATAAATACCCCCGTTTTAACTCAGAATTAGGTTACGTACGTTTTTACTTAGGTTTTGAGCAGCTTTTCATAACAACGTTTTTTGTTTATTTTTGCATCGCTCTTAACTTTTTGGCTGCAGTTCTTCTAGTTCTAGTACGAGATTCAAGTTTTCTTCAGTTCTGTTCCAGATTTCCAGCATCGGATTGGTGTTCTTGCTTCATTAGTCAATAGTTTCTTCAGTTTAATTGCGGTATCCATTCTTCTTGCTATTTCGATTATTTAAATATGTTTAGATTTAGGTTTTCTCTTATTTTTGTTATTGCGTTCATTATAATCATGTGTGAGTAGTCGCATAGGGTGCGGCCGCGGGATGGAAGCGTCACGTGGCTAGTCCAATCATTGTTTACCTCGTGGCTGAATAAATTCAATTTTGAGCAGTTCTAGGAAACGAAATCTTTCTAACGAACGAACCCAGGCATTGCCAGATTTCGAATGCGCACGGAAATTGGTGACAGGTGGTGCGCATTCGTTAGGGAATATTTTCCAATTCTAAAATCAGTAAATCGAATCATTGTAGCCCGAGTAAACATTGGTTAGGCTAGTTGCAGACGCTGAGTTCCCACGGCTGCGCTCTCCTTTTTAATTCATTAGAGGTCAATTTCTTCAGTAATTAGTTAATCAAACCAGTCAAACAAGGGGTGGCTACCTAAGAGCCAATTAAAACTAGAATTCAACACTTTTGAGTAAGCACCGTTCGTCCGTCTCTGTGGTTCGACTCCGGTACTTCCGGAATTATTGTGCTACACTGGTCGAGAGTCCTACGCTTGGGACGCATTTTTAGTTTAATTTTATTAACACCCGGTCGGTCAAGCAGTAAACAAGGCGAGCTCAACATTCTAAATGTTAGCTTGTTTGCATAGGCTTGACTCATTAGTAGAGAC
>BPLS01000634.1:5297-49034 GCA_019656275.1 Rhododendron kiyosumense
GCATACCTATAGCTTCAATTAGTAGCTGCACCACATGTCCTTGATCCAAGTTTTGCGATAACATGTTAAAGTAGTAGACATAGGACTGTGTAACGAGGAAGAAACCCTGCAAATTAATCGTGGTGTGAACAAGGACGGAACTAGGATTTTGCCCTAGCAGTGGCGAAATATATACTAAAAAAATCTAGTAGTGGCGAGACTATATAAGTTGGGCATAATTTTTTTTTTTACATATAATAATTGCATTTTCTAAAATTCTTGTCGTGGCGATCGCCGCCACTAGACCCCCCTGATCCCATCCTTGGGTCAGTGGGTGTGAAATCAGTTGGCATGTATAGCTCTTCGATCGAATGGAAAAATAACATGGAAATTATTTTTTCTTTGTTCAATTAACCAGAGGTAAAAATAAAATTATGAATCTTTACCTCTAGGAAGCACAATATTGAGCCGAGTAAGGATCCGGCAACAGCAAATAGTGCGAAGAATCGGCAGTCAATTAAGGCCTGCAGAATTTTGAAAAAAAGAGAGGAGATATTATTCGTATATAATTCGTCTTGCATGTGTTCCATGCATGTGCATGTTTTTTTTTGGAAAATGACGTAAATATATTAGTCTTTCATATAAAAAGACAAAAGTAGGAAAATATATTTTTGATAGTACTGTAATTTCTATGAAAATTGTACCAACTTTTTAGCAGGAATTGAATATGGGAAACGATGTTAATTAGCAGGCCTTTTTTTATTATCTATATATATAAGTTTAATATCGATTCTTTATAGTTAGTTTTGAATTATTTCCTCACATGTGAAAGGGCAATTTTGTAATTTTATATGAATAAATGCACTTAATAAAAAAAGAATGCTAAAATCATTTTTCACTAAATATGCAATTATGCACCTTCAAGATCTTGACACGAGATTCTCATGTGTGTGCAGACAAAAATCCATTAATGTCTTTATGTAAAAGACATAACATATGAGATGAACGGTCGGATGCGCCCGGCACCCGACTTGGCATGGGGTGCCTGATAGCATCCCGGATTTGTGACCGTCTTTACAAGTAGCTCCAAAATTTGATAATTTTTGCTTGCTCAGAAAGAAAAACAAAAAACAGCGAATTTTTTTTGGTCCCAAGGCAGTCATACATATGGAAACAATTATGAACGATAAAAAAGAAAGTGTGAAAATCATTTTACATAGACAAAAAAATTAACGAACGAAAATGCGAAAAGGCTGGAACGTACTCTCTCAATGAACATCTGTGGGTTCAATAGCCGTGGCCTTGGTTTGGTAGCCACTTTAAGGATAACAAGCGCCGCATTAGTAACCTTCCTCAGGAGGAGCCAAGCCAAATCCACGCCTTCGATGTTCTTCGTTTGTGGTTCCAAAACAAAATTGATTCTCTCGGAAACAGCCACTGCCTTTACAGTCCCTGACGATTTCTTCTCGCCGCCGATTCTCTTCTCTCTGATCTCATCCCCTCTGCTTAGGTTCATAAGAATCTTACTCTTCGATGACGATGTCGAGTAGGAAGAAGAAGGAGGAGGAGAAGGAAGACGAAGACCCAGAGGCCTAGCGCTGCGAAGCAATCTAGTGGCTGCCATTTTTGGATTTAACTGCTGGCAGGAGAAGGACGACGAAGACGAAGACCCAGAGGTTAGGTTAGATTTTAGATCTGTTTGGTTGGGTGGTATACATGTGAAGAGAGAGAGGTGTATATATATAGGGGGCGTGTGGAAGAAAGAGAAGATTCGTGGCATATGAGCTGAATTTTGTCTTTACATGGGGAGGAAGGTGCCCTTTCGCGACTGGGAGCACGGTTGGCTGTAAACCGGGTTGTGTGAGACTATCTCGAAGTCTAACGTACGCAAATAATTGGAGCAGTTAAATTTATTGAATTATTTTTGAAGTGTCATTCATAAAAAAAATCAACTCAATCAGATATCGTAATAATTTGTTCTATTATTTACTCAAGATGAAAATGAGCGAATATTGCCGAGAAAAAAAAATGAATGAATGAATATTTGATATTGAGTTAATTTTTAAAAAAGTTTCTTAAAATAATATTTTAAGTAAATTAAGCAATTTCGATCCTTTGTATGAATCTTCAAAATTTCTTCAAAAAATTCCTAAAATAATATTTTAAATAAATTAAGCAATTTCAATCATTTATATATAACTTCAAAATGAATCTTAGACAATCCAATGTACATTTGATGCATATCAAATGAGATACCCATAGTTTGTATCCCATAGTTTTATGTTGTTTTTAGTTCCCTTCTCAAATTTTGTTTTCTAACTCCAACACTACTCATTACCTATATTTTTAATCATTACCCATATTTCTTCATCCACTCGTTACTCTTATTTTTAATCATTACTTTCATTTTTCTCTCTATCTCTCTTCAATTATTATTCTTATTTTCAATTATTACTCCTATTTTTTTTTCCACTCATTACCAAAAAAATTTCTAAAAAAAACTCCCTAAAGGGATCCAATCATCCAAACAAAGCATTATTGTTTACTTGGGGAGGTTGGTTTTGACTTTGAGTTTCGCTCGCCATTTTCCTGCATTGCATTCGGAATTTGGAATGACGCTCTCTCACATGTTGTACTGTATTCGTGCTGAGGACAGCGTGTGGGTCCAATTGTGGAAAGTTATAAGCCGGACACGTGGATCTTTTACCAGAAACTTTTCCGCGGACTTTTATATTGGTGGGCGATTTTCCAACGTTGGCTCGGTCGAAGAATCTATAGAATGATTCCTTTCCTTGTACTCCGGGGTTGGAAAGAAGAGAGTTCCGCGCACGTGGACGGCATGCACACCTCTACTCTTTCTATTTCACTTTCTCCTCTTTTTTCTTTTTTCACGGTTTATATATTTTATACATATATATCAACGGGGGTTAGGAAATTAGTAAGTAAGTTTACAGGGGTTCAAAAACTGTTCATAATCCTAAACTTCATTTGCGCCTCTTGCGGGGCTCGAACTTCTACCTCCACGGAAGAAATTAAGCAGGGTACACGCTAAAATTCTAGCCTTTCTTGCAAACTGTAAATTTGATAAAAGATAATTCATTGCCGTTGGGACATCACGTGGCGATGTCCCAAGCCTCCCGCCAACACATATTGTTGTGAAATTCTCGTACTTAATCTCGAACTCTACAAAAATATGTGGTTGAGGAGAGCTGACGGTATCCCAGGGGTGACTACTGTTCCTGCTGCTTATAGTACATAGAGATAGCAAAATGAACGATCATGGTGCCTCATTTCTTTTACTACTTTGTTTTGTAGTAGAACTACTCTTTCAATTTTTTGCATTTTGGACAGGTGAACCGACGATTGACAAAGTTCGAACCTTTTTTCGATACTTATAAATTACGAGCACTTAGATTAAATCTCGGAAACCAATTCCATCGTCCACTAATAGAGAGAAAAATTACAAATGAAAGTACGTATTTGACGGTTCAACACAGGCCTATATTTTTCAAAGCAAAGCTTTGATGCATTGGTCCTATAAGAATTGAAAGCACCCGGGGGATTTCAAAACTAAGACATAGTATAAATAGCAAACTCCCAAGTTTCAACCGCGCTTAGAAGAGAATTGAGAAGAAAGGCACACCGTTGTTTTTGTGTGCTCATCATGTTTAGAATTTTCACATTGTGTACCGCATAAGTCTTTAATTTCTTTTTTTTTAATCAATGGTAAAGATCATTTACTCTATATACAGAGTACTATAAAGTATATATCCGGGACACTACATCAACTGTGAGACCCTATGAGACAGCCAAATTCAACAATTCAAGTAATATAAGAAATAAACCCATTATAGGATTGAAACAAATATAGAAATAAAAAGTCCATAGTGTAAGTTTCTTTTTCTCTTTACCAGCGTTACATACGGAGCTGTTCACATCCTACAGCTTGCAAATAACCACAAAACAGGAGTCATAGCACAGAATAACACACGAGGCGCATGATACTGGATGCTTAATACCAACATGAATTCCTGGTTCACACAAATACTGACATGAATTAATGGAAAGGCAGAGAGGAACACGTGGAAAGCATACAGAAATAATTCGAATCAACGTCTCGCCTCATGAGCCGTCAACAGCCTTGCCGAACGCTTTCGTCTCTGAAAACTTTGCCAACAACAAACAGATAAAAAATTACAGGTAAGAGACCAATCTCTGTTTTGGGTGATATAAATAGAGAAAGCTAAGAGTGTGCTTGCACTTCAACCCCTAGTATCGGGTAACACAAAACTGACCTCCATAATCAAAGCTTTCGAGTTTGCAGCACTGGACAGATTCATTTGAGACACTTGAACTTTTATCCTCTCTTTCAGTAAACGAAACTTCAGATAGAGGGATGTTAGAGAAGGAGATTTCTAGTCTCCAATACAAGTTACCGTATTGCTCCCCTGTAAAGTAAAAAGGCTAGATTGGCAACGATAGACGTATTTCTGCATAACCAAATAGCCAAAAGAATCAAAACTGAGTAAATTCCACTGCTTTGGAATCCAAACCTTTCACTTAATTCACAAACCATAATTAGGCATTGAAAGCTGTGTCATTTTAGGATTCTCCATTCACTGGTAACTATGAGTAATCTTTCCGCTCGAGGTAATTTCGTTAGCAGCCAAGGGCCAGACCAAGGGTTAATGCAAAGCTTTTCCCAGTATGAGACACAAAAGAATTTGGCTTGTTACGGATAGACAAATCCTCAGCCACTCTATGTTCCATTCAATACTAACCAGTATAAAGAGGCAGATGAGACATAACCCCAGAATCAGATGTTATTTCACTTGCGTAAGCCAACAACAGCTAATAGAGAGAACAAAACCATCCAACGCACAAAAAATGGAAGTGCTCATAAAAAGCAAGTGTTAAAGGATGCAATTACATTACCTCCATAAACATCACTTGAATCTATACTCTTCCAATTTGTTTGTCGAAACAAGCACCAACCAATGTCTTCAAAATTCAAATTCACCCACTAAGATAATCAGACGGATATGGCATCCTATTTTGAAAGTTACGCATAGCCCAAATGAGGACAGAGGTCATTCGACACAACTCTCATTGCAAGAATTTCTTGTCGTCCAACCTAATAAATCCCATTAGTTACACTTACCTCAACAATCGGTAGAATTCGCAGCTTGTCCTCATTTGGAGCTGTTCTTAAGTAAGGCTAAATAAGGTTCTACATTCCAGTAAGGAACAGGCGATGCTTGCATGAGTTCTTAACAAACAAATTTTAAAAGGACTTGCAAATTAATTTCTTGAAGATGTCCAATGAGAATGATTTTGACAACAAACATTGCACCCTCACGCTAAAATAACTTTTGGCATTTAGCAAAATGGACTTCATAGAGTTTTAAAGTATTTGCTTTTGTTAAGCATTGTAACCTGTATTGCATAACACAATGAAGAACAAACTTTGCAAAATAGACATTAAATGAAGTGCCAAATTCCTTATACTACCACATGTTTTTAACCCCCATTTCCAACAATCCCCCAAATTCAAACTTCAAGGTTTAACTTTGGAATGGCCAAACAAAATAATGTTGAACTTTATCATCTGGCATACCAATTTTTGAACTACCAAATTAGGCAGCAGAATTCATATTCCAAATGGCAACACAGATTTCTCATTCAAATTGGCCAGTCGTTGGAGTGATCTAGCACTCCATTGGTTACTTTGTCTTTATCCGCTCTAAGCTGATCATGATGGCAGTGTTGGAGCTGCTCCTAAGTCCTAGAAAGTTTTCGCAATCTCCAAATTTGAAGATTTCATATGTTGTTTGACACCCTTATTTATGGTAAAGAAACGAAAGTTTGTTTCTCTCCCATTTAAATGTCAGTCTCCGACTCTCCATGGGAATTTTTTGACATATAAACTTGGGTGTAAAACTTGGCATAGCAAAAGCAATATACCATGTTGTTATATATATACATGTGTCCCATGTCATAGCATCGATCTAAGAAAAAGGACTATTGGAGATTCCCATTTTAATAGTCATCCCACTTGCAAAGTCAAAGGACAAATATGTTGGTGCCAAGTTTCAGTAAAAGTAGTTTTAATTTTCCATATGAAGTTCAGATTTTTTTTACAAGTAGTTCAGATTTTGGAGATGCCAAGTATCTAAGTCTTCAATTGCCATATAAGCACCTTCAAATAGAACTTGACATCTCCAAGATGACATCTGTGTTGAAGAAACTCCTATGTTACATTTTGATATCTAAAACATGATACTTAAACAACCATGATGCCAAATGCCATTCTATCCTTCCTATCTATGAGAGTGGGTTTGCCTTGATATGTCAGATTTGACAAGACAACTGTAGATTCTTTAACATGCTTAAATCTACATTCTATCGTAAATACCAAAGGACACCGAACAATATAACCCATTAGAAGTGATAGGCTTGCAGTTTGGAGCCTTTTTCCTTCTAAAGATCGAAAATGGATGAAACAAGCTACCATGACCGTACCTGATCTCAATTCCTCAAATTTGAATTTCAAAATTCATAATAGTTTAATGCAAGAGAAAACTATGGCCGTGGATATGAGATGCACTAAAACGGATTTTGTAAGAGAAAACTATGGCCGTGGGTATGAGATGCACTAAAATGGATTTTGTTCACCCACTTGACATGAGAATGAACATAATCAAATGATTACAATGTCAAGGCAAGCCCTACTATTTTAACCAACCACAAAAGTGAGTTTCATTCACCGACATGTCAAGTGGGTAAACAAAATTAGAGTCGATAAGCATCCAACTTCCAAACAACCATGTAATCATGCACTAAACATGTAAACACATCGAGAAAGTATTTTTTGCTTATATACACAAGCACAATTACAGGGTTGGTCTCATGTTGCTCCAATACGTCTAAGAAACAGAAAAAAAAAAAAAAAAAAAAACTCAGAATCGCAATGCACTCAACAAGCTTGTTTAGAACACTTGAATGAAAACAAATTTCCTCATTCACCTGACAAGTTGATAAAACAAGCGAAAGGCTTAGAATTTGGAGCCATTTTCAGTCTGACTGATTGAAAATGGATAAAACAAGCAAACGTGATCTAAACCATCTTCAAATTCGAAATTCAAAGTTCATACTAATATTTTCATGAAAGATAAAACTATGGCTTCATGTGAGATGCACTAAAATTGATTTTGTCCACCCACTTGACAAGAGAATGAACAGAACCAATTGATTAAAATGTTAAGGCAAGTCCTACTATTTTAACCACCCAAAAAAGGGTGTTTCATTCCCCGACATGCCAAGTGAGTGAACAAAATCAGAGTCCATAGTCCATACCCACCCATAACCGTCCAACATCCAAACAACCATGTCATCATGCACCATATGTGTACGCAGGCACAGTGCATCGCGACATTCTTTTAGGATCAGATTTTTCTGGTGCAAGCTGGGTTAGAACTTAGAACAACCCACTTGAATGAAAATAAATCTCCTCATCCACCAAAAAGTGGCCAAGTGGGTGAACATTACCCTCCAATATGATTTATTAAAACAACGGATAAACTCATGCTGTGTTTGGATTGAGATTTGGAATTTTTTTTGGAAAATAGTAGGGGTAATAAGTGGGGAGAGATAGAGAGAGAAAAGTTGAAAATAGGGAGAATCTAGGGGGTATTTTTTAAGAAATGCTTTTTAAAAATCAAAGAGAACAAGGCATCAATCTAAAATCATTGATCTCGCCGTAAACACATTTAAGAATAACGTTCAACGACTTGCCAGACGAGTAAATAATTGTAAAACTCAATGTAACTGTTCATTAAGGTTGCTATACATGCTAGGCTAAAGAGAAGAGGGGATTTCTCTCAGACAAATGCCTCATTGTCGTCATGGGTGAATGGAATGGATAAATAGAGATCAGACTCGTCATCATTTTAATCATCACAGAGAAACCCACTCTAATCCAGCAATCAACAGATCAATTGAATAAGAAACGCTTTTGAAACTTTGGTAAAACCCATAAAACTAATCAAAGAGAGAGAGTAGAGGCATGAGAAGTACATACCTCAAAGAAATGACTCTTGAACTTGGACTATAGCAACTGTTCTATGGAGCGGCCGCTACTTGCTTTCTAAAGAGTAAAAAAAATTTTGTACAATGCGCAAAGTATAAGACTTTTATGCACTAGAATTTTGGCACAAACAAAAACAGTTTTGACATTATCAACTCTGTTCACCAAGCCCCCCTATCTCAATCCACCATACTTCTGTAAGAAATATTTTAGGACCCACCTAGTCACATGTGTGATTATAGTTAGTTGCCCACTTACATTATATGTAGTGGTGGTTTCAAAAGCTTTTGGCTTTCCACTATCTCCATAAGTGTGTTTCCATGATGGATGGAAACTATAAGGTTTCTTGAAGAAGATTAAGGGTCCCTAACCTAGCATCTATATAAGCCTATGATATCCATCAATCAAGGCAACTCAAGTCATGCATAGGTTGAAAGACACCTAGATCTAATATGTGTGTATTCGGTGTCCAACTTGAACAACAATGGCTAGAGATTAGTTCAATCCTATTTCCGCTGTATATACCGGTATGATATTATTTATCTTACAACTTCTCCATGCTCTCCTTTTGTGGATCCATCTCGTACCCACACTAATAATCTAAACCGTTTATCTCGAACATTCACTAGAGAAGAACATTCATGAAAAAAATATGGTCGATTGAATATCCATATATTGAATATCAATATCAATAAATAAAATTCAACAGACTTCTCATGTTCACCCTGCGAAGTGCTTCAAAACAACGTCGTTTTGAAGAGATTATAGTTGAAAGAGCTCTTGGCCCTCTTGGGTGACTAAACATAAGATCTCTACCTATATTTTTCATATTTCAACAATCTGAGATGTTCATTATGTATAAATTATTAAAATTATAAACTATGTGTAAAATCATATTGATGCATTTGTGTTTCTTTGTGTTTGTTAAAATAGGTCTAGCCACACTGAATGAAAACCATCGAACCCGTCTCCTCCCCTTAACCTGGCGTCCTCAATTCCTAGGGAATTTCTCCCTGTATGCTTAAATTTTCTATGATCTGAGACAGTCATTTTGTAGAAATCATTATAGGAATACACCATGTTAAAATTCGTGTCAATTGGATACAGATTGATACTTGATCTTGATGTATTTCTGTCTATATTTGTTTCTTAAAATAGGTTCAGATACACTGAATGAAAACCATCAAACCCGTTTCCCTGTCATATTCAACGCTGTCGTATGGATATCGCGATCTTCACAACATTAGCGCCATCTTCTTCCACATGAGGAACTGGTAACTCTCTCCATTCCCAGTATTTTAATTACACTAGTTTTCAATTTGATTACTACGTTCAGTCCTTTGTCCAATTTTTGGATTCGATGGTATTTATCAAGGAAATATTTCCGCTCCAATTACGCAGTCAAGAAGAAACGGGTTTCCTCTAATTTTGGTTGCAAATTCGCACCTCAGTCTCCCTTTAATTTCTTAAGATTGTTTAAGATTTTCGCCTTTTCGGTTTCTGTTTCATTGAATGTTAGTGGGTCTTTACGGTTAAAAGATAGGAGTACTAATTACCGCGGTGTTCCTGAAGTTCCAATTTTTGTTCTATTATAAAGATAATTATGATAATTATTTGAGTTACAACCAATCAATGACTGGGTTTGATAATTTTCTTTGGTAAGCAATATAAAGATCAATTCGTGTTTCGATATATATCGCAATGGGATCGCTGATATTGATTTGGTAATTTGTGCTCTTGTGCATTGTTCTCCAGCTTGAGACATCCCTTGCTTGGTATATAAGAGCATGATTGTTGTGCCAAATCTCAGTTTGGCCTCAATTCAAACATGCACTACTGGAAAAAATTCACAGAGATTGTATAAATCTCGTCCTTACAGTGTCTCGTTGCAATGTAGTCGAGTCTCAAATTTCAAAGCATGGGAGGCCACTTCGATAACGTGTGGACAGAAAAGAAGGTTAAAAATTGCCGCAATGCATGATTTTTACCTTTGGTTTATTTGCATCTTGTGATACTTAGTATTGGGTTATTACAGGTGTGACTGCTATGACATGCACAACGTGCTAGTTCCTTACTCTGAAGCATGGTCTTGGCAGAAGTCCATAGTTAAGGAGAGGAAGGCATTAGTCAAAATAAACCAAGACCTTTCTGACTCCCTGATTGTTTTACAACACCACCCGGTTTATACGTTGGGTACTGGTAGTTCAGATGACTACTTGAATTTTGATTTAAAGGACGCTCCTTATGATGTTTACCGAACGGAACGCGGCGGTGAAGTTACGTACCATGGGCCTGGTCAGGTAAATTATACCTTCAACTTAGAAGCATATGCCAGAATTTGGTATCAACTGTTTTAACAGTTTATGTCGTTCATCTCTTAAACTCTTCCTGGCATCAGTATTTCTCTCTATAATTCTATGCTATCAGACACTTTCTTTGCATTCCATAATACCAACACGAAGAAGCATGAGCTTATAAATATCGAGGAGAGAAGGGTGTGGAATCTTGAGCACTATGGAATTTACTCATAGAGTGCATTGTCCTAAACCTTCAGTCTAGGGTTTAGATAAAGAGGGTTTGGATGGGTGAAGACATAATCCAATGAAGTTTTCTATTTGATTGAACTAGGTTTTGCGCGAACTTCTACCAAATCGATGTTTGGGGTGGCTTTGTCGAACAAGAGGGCACCACTTTTTTCTGTTACCATTTGAAATGGAAAAGAAACGAGGGATTACAAGCACATTTCAAAATGTTTACTTAGAGAACGTAGCTTAAGATGCCATGTCATTAGTAGAGGTTTATAATTTGCTCATTGTATCAAGTTGATGTGGTGGTAGCCGGGTAGGGCTTATCAGCACCATGTCATTGATTGAATAAGCCCCATGGTGGCACAAATGTGATGCAAAACCTGGGCTCATATTTGGCTTTGTCAATTGTCCCATTCCTCACTTCTTCCTTTTTCTGATAAGTTTCACCTCCAAAAGGGTATATATCTTCTTTCTGATTAGTGTCACCCAACACTTCCACAAGGTTACTCAATAATCCAGCTGTATGAGTAAATAGGGCATATGGGTTCAAGAGGGAAAGGGTGCCAAGTAGTTGATAAGTCACTTTCCTTGTTGCAGAGGAAGAGTTTGATGTCTTTTTCTCCTTGTGAGTTCTTTTAAGCTCTCATAACTGCAGTAAGGAGATAAAACTGTGATTGGTTAGCTTAATACCCCTTCAGTCATTTAGTAGCACCTATTTACAGGCGTATTTCGTATGCACCTCAAACAATCAAAATGCCTAAAAGGAAAGGAGATGTGGCATACAAGAGGAATTTTGAAACTTGTTGGGTTGGCTAGTTATTTTGACTTGGAAGCTGAAATCAACAAATTTTAGGCGGTTTTAACTGAAAAGAGTGTGCGAACAACGGTGGTCAGAGAGGAGTGGCAGGCTGTAGAGTTGAAAAAATAAATTAGCATTTACGAATAGGTTCCATTTTGTCTAAGACTAACCATCCATAAACCTTGAGGCATAGTTCTCTGTGGTTTTAGCCACAGCTGAATAGACAAGATTCTCCGCCTTGCGAAAGTAGAAAGGCATCAACAAACTCCAATTCTGTTTTGCCCTCTACACTAAAAACCTAAAAAAAGGATCATCAAAGAAGTGTCCTACCCACCCACACATACCTGCAGCTGATATGTGTTAAAGCATCCAACTCCAAACCAATTGGCAAAGAGTGGAGAGGCTACCCAGGCTCATATACTAGTTTTGGAGGAGATAATTAACCAATGTGGGACAAATCCCAACACTCCCCCGCACATGCGACCCCCGACTCGCACGTGGAGAGGTAAACAAAGGATCCGGAACACACGGATCACAATGAAAGAAAGTGCAACTATGGCACAGACAAAGGGGAAAAGCCTCCAAAACTCTAGTTTTGATACCATGTTAAAGCATCCAACTCCAAACCAATTGGCAGAGAGTGGAGAGGCTACCTAGGCTCATATACTAGTTTTGGAGGAGATAATTAACCAATGTGGGACAAATCCCAACAATATGCATGAAAATTAACCATGAGAACATAACTACAATATCGATATCAGTATCTCAAGGGCCTCACAAAACTGTAGGGAGAATGGAGCCACCAACTAATTTAAGTCCTATAAGCTAGAATGATTTTAAAATACAGGCATCAAATAGGAAATATATGCCATGCGACTCATGCCAGAGAGAAAAGACGGAGATGTAAATAATCGCATATTTGGGCTGATTTTTGAAAGGCAATTTTGACGCAACCCTCAGCCAGACTTCTAAGTTCTAACTCAATGTCCTCATTATTGAACCAAGGACCAATGAAGGGTGAAGAGGGCTGAAAAAAAAGGGGGGGATGGAAAGGAGAGGAGAAGATCAACGTGCATCACCGTATGTATATGGTAATACAAATAAAGATGGAGATGCAGAAAAAGAGTCCTAAAACAAAGACATGTTACCAGCAGGATCTCTAGCATGAGAAGCATCTTCCACGGTGTTAGATTGATCTGAATGTGCAGCTATATAAGCTTCAATGCATGCAGAATTCTCGTTTTGATGTTCTCTGTTCATAAGGTGAGCATTGCAGCCGACTATCTAGTATCTTTTGGTCCAATTCATAATTGCGTTCTGTCTTATTCCATGGTTTCATATCAAGGTCAATAAAAGATGCCTTGTAATTGGAATTTTGGTGCTTGACTTTATAAATACACTTCTGTATGGAAATTCTATATCTTCCTCTTCCCTAGGCCTGAAAACAAATCATCATGCTCAAGTCCTTTGCAGTTGCAGCTATCAAAAAGTCTCTCACAATGTTTAAGCTTTCATCCAAAGGCAATGAATGCCGATTCATATATCTGTCCAACACTTAGTCTTCACCCAGATCTCTAAACACCATACAAGGCTGAGAAATAAAGTTGAATTAGGCATGCATTGCCGCTTCTATTCAAAGATATCAACCTTCTGAAGTTTGAGAAGCCAATAAAGTAATCCTGAACTGAAAACAGAGCTTCGGCAATGAGGTGTAGGAAATTCGTTGTGCTTAGGCAATGGGCCATCATATGTCTGAATCACAGACCTGAGTACATCTTCAAACACCTCTCCAATCATACAACTGATGCTATCACCCCCACCACCTAAGCCTCTATATACTAGGGAACCATTCAAGAAAACTCGGAAGTTGTTTGAGGAGTATCATAGATAGCCTTGATTGTTTTATGTTCTCTGTCCTTGGATCC
The DNA here is from genome assembly GCA_019656275.1 of Rhododendron kiyosumense. NCBI lineage: Eukaryota > Viridiplantae > Streptophyta > Magnoliopsida > Ericales > Ericaceae > Rhododendron > Rhododendron kiyosumense. The sequence goes on from BPLS01000634.1 coordinate 18,615, forward strand.
GAAGAACATGTCAAGCGGATCATATTCATTTATTTCTGTACCTCTCTTTCATGCAATTCCAATGGCTGGTGCATTTTGAAGCGGGTTATTCTCTTTTTAATGGCATTCCCCTCCGATATATTTATATATATATATATCTCAAAAATGGAAGAAATCCACATTTTGGCTTTATCTCAACAGACATGCAGACTTCCTGCTTAAGAATACCATGGGAAAAAACTGGATGATCAGCTATAAGAAGTGCAACATTACAAACGGTGTTGGCGTTGGCAGCATCAACTCCCCATGAAGGGCTTTGACAAAGTATATTCATCTCAACTGACTCCAGAAAATCCCTGGATACATGGACACGCATCCCAGCGGGCCAGCGTCAACATGTCCAGAACCTGATATTGGGGTGATTGCATGCTGCGCATTTAGTTGCTCTGCAATTTCCCTTGTTGGGGCTGAAACAAGGTCTTGAGTTTCTTTCCACTGACGGCACTTGTCTGGGGTTAGAGTTGAATGGACATCCTCAGTTTCAGAAACACGTTGTAATCAAGAACAAGATTAACAGCTCCTTCTCCTCTGTAAATCCAATTGCTCTCATCTTGTTGCTCTAAAATCACCTCCATCCATGCCAAAGCTCAATTTGGTAGTCCAATAAGATGATTGAGTTTAATGATCGTAAAACTGTTCGTTGGGGCCCTAACTCATAGAAAAGCGTAACCAAGTGATAGAGTGAGGCATTGAGAAATAGTGTGACCTGTATTCATCACTTCCTTATTTTGACCCTAAGCACACCCTTGATGTCAATAGAGGCGAAACAATTCATTCCACTGAACTTTAGAAGGAGATGAAAACTTTAAACAAAATGTTATTTTGTCATTGCATACTTTCCACAATCAAATTGAGAGCGCAACCATCCGTAATGCTAAGATTGGTTAAATGCTGTCAATCTGTTGGTGAAGCCCTTCTCGCTTTATCTAGTGCTTAACATTTTGCGCTTTGGTTTTGTATTGTAGCTAGTAATGTACCCCATTCTCAATCTCCGCTACCACAAGATGGATCTTCATTGGTACTTTAGGGCACTTGAAGAGGTGGTCATTCGTGTTCTTTTTTCAACATTTTCTATCAAGGCTTCCCGGATTGAGAGTATGACTGGTGTTTGGGTTGGTGAGTTATAAATCCTTGGTAATTTAGTTCTTGCATTAGTGTTGAAGGTAAAATAACTAGGAGATCTTGTTTTATGTTTGCGAGGAGAGAAAGGACCTGAAAGTTGGACAGAAGAGTAAGAAACACAATCTCCTTTCTCTTCTTTGGTTGAGACAAGCGGAGAGAAAGGAAAGCATAACTTATTTTTTACGCTTGCTGATATACTTGTGCCTCAAAAAATCTATACTAGTACTTTATTGATATCCGTCTTGCATACTCCAGCTGAAAGTGGGAACTTACCTTCTCTCGCTAACTTTGGTGTCCCACTCCTTCCATTTTGGAGGGGACGTGTTGTTCAGAAATCTATTCAAAAGTAGGTCTTAAGGGATTCGAGTTTCCCTCTGTTTATCCTCATTTCTCTCCCTTAGGCTTCAAAAAATAGATGATTGTGAAGAATGAGTTCAATTTCATGTTCATTTATCTTGCATTCAGGACTGAGTAGCTCAGGATGCTAATTATGCCCCGAGAAATATGTGAGAATTATAGAAGTGTGTTTCCACTTTCTGTGCTCATAGAATTTAAAGAAAGAGAAGTTTGTGTGTAGAATCTTTTGGCTAATTTCTTGCATTCATCTCTCTAGTAATCTGGTCAGACATAGCAATAATTGGGTGTTTGTTAAGCAACATAGCAATGATTTTGGTTTTTGGTATAGATCTTACCTCTTTCTGGACAGAAAAAGTTGGTCAGTCGTTTCTACAATCCTCTGATCATGAATAACAACTCTACTGTAGTAATTTCAAAATTTGGTAGTTTGTCTAGGCAATATGGACTCTTTGGGCATCTAGTACGGACTCGCGTCACACAAAATCATGTATATAATAGGTGATTAGTGATTGTTCTGGATAGTCATAGTACAAGTTAAGATTGTTGTTAAAAAATGTATAGAGAAGTCCATTATCCTGCGAAATGTGCAAGGATGACTGTTTTCATAGAGTTACCTGTTTTTGTTGAAGTATTTTGAGGAAGATCAGCTACATGGCATTCTGATTAGAAAAAAGCTTCATCACAATTTATGCATTTCTTTTAGCGCTCTTCATACAGTAGTACTATCCTTCCATTTCGGTTTCTCGAAAATAAAGTAAGCTTTTGGAGCCTAATTAGTTGGATTCTATCAGGAGATCAGAAATTAGCAGCTATTGGGATACGAGTATCGCAATGGATAGCATATCATGGCTTAGCACTGAACGTCAACACTGATCTAGCACCCTTTCAAATGATAGTTCCATGTGGGATACGCAATCATCACGTTGGAAGCATAAGGGGATTGCTAGGAGACCATTTGTTGTCCAAACCCTCTGGAACGCATTATATTGATGATAGTGAATTGCTTGATATCACTCACAAGTCCTTGGTCAAGGAGTTTTCTGAAGTATTTCAAGTTCAACTCCAATACAATGCAATCTCCAACTTGGAGTTATCAGAGGGGGAACCATCAACTTTAGTAACTGGAAATTGAATTTAGCTTGGGGCTAATCACAGCACACTGTTGAACTTTTGCGGGTTCTTTTACGTATTGCTATGGCGAGGCCGCGAAAACAAAAAATAGGTGATGCATCATCCTTCGTGCTACGTACATTTACCTTGACCTGACAGATTCATCTAATTGAATCCACAAGCAAAGGAGGACCGCAAGCTTGACAAGAAACTTCTTGGGGTTAGCGGTGAAAGAAAGAGCTCAGGTTCCATTTCTTCACATATATATCATAGCTGAGTCTACGAAAAGAGGGATCGATCAGCCTCTACGCGATGATTAGAGGACACCTCTGATCGTCCACCTCTAATGCAACACATTCTGTCCCTGTTTTATGATCAACGGGATCAGTCAGCTAGACTCTAGAGCGCGGGGCTATTCTTGTCCCAGGATGACAAATCATAAATTATTTTATGCAATACATAGCAAACAGCCCAGGTAGCTTGTATATCTCTTTATAGCGTACTACATCTTTTACATTTTAATTAGTCTGACTGTTTATTGATGTCACATTCAGACACTCTCCGTTTGACACAAAAAAAAAAAAGATGTCATATTCTGCAAAATCGAACCCCTTTTCACTGTATAATATTACCTCCGTCCCATTTTGACCAAAAAAAAAAAATGTCATATTCTGCAGAATCGAACCCTTTTTCACAGTATTATATTACCTCCGTCCCATTTCGTTTTTTTCCATTTTCTTTATTTGTGCCGTTCTTTAAACGCTTATAGTAGCATTTGGAAAACAAGGGAACATTTGGGAAATGAGTGAATGAAAGTTGGAAACGAGTCAAATGTTGTGAACTGTCGTGTTGGAAAAGGCATACACTTGTAATTGGTTTTTAAATGACCATTGAAAGGTTGTCATTTTGAAGTCTTCACAATATTGGTGGAAAAAAGGTAAAGGTCTTCACAATAGACTGATAGAGAGTTAAAAATGGGACCTTGAGTATTAGTTAAAAATGGGAACTTGAGTATTAGTGAAAAGGTCTGCACTAAAGAATACCAACGGTTCACATCCATCACAGAAAACAAAGTACAAAAGCACACAAGTATATGTGCTCTATTAGAACAATCACACACTAGAAGTTTTGAACGTTATGTATAACCTGTGCAGCCAAAAGAGACTCTTCTGTGATTACCTGCAGAAGATAAACAGAGTGCGATTATATGCACTCTTTATCCAAAGAAATATCATAAGAACACATAAATCTCAGGAATTCTTTGGTCACATAAAAAAAGATCGAAATAATTATAAGAGTGGGAACTAGATTACTCACTAAAAACTCACAAATTCGCTACAATTGAACTGTGACGCCCCACTTTTCTCTAGCGCGAAATAAAATTTTCAAATACTGTATGTTGTAAAGTTTAACTTTTCCTCTAGCAAAAGTTCATAAGAAAGAGTGAGGAACCAAAAGAAAGTTAAAAAAATAAATTATGTTTCGAACAACTAGCATTTGTTCAGATGGTAATTACGGCAAGCTACAATTTGTTCTGAAGGATGGTCCAGAACACCTAGTTATATTTGAAAACATATATTTGACGGTCCAAAACACTTAGTCATAACCCCTAACAGTATACAACATACATGCATATCTTACTCAAAATGAAACTTTCAAGTTCAAGATTTAGTATCTATCCTCTAAATAGTCTCCAACTTGAAACAAATTCTCTACAAACTATTTTGAAAGAACATCATATCTCACAGTTTCTCAAATGAAGAATACATTGAACCGGGATGGTATCCTGAAGCTCGTTTACCCATCTAAATTATTGGATATCCATATGCACCTGTAGATGAAACAGTGAGCACGACAGCTCATAGGGACAACACTAACAAAGCTAAGAACTGACATGGTGGGCATGTGCTCTCATGTAAAAACAATATTAGCAAGGTAAAATAATTCCACCGCATAAAAGCAGGTTCCCTTTGACTCTCATTTTCTAACATTTCAATATAGAATCATAGATAGATTACCAACCCAAGAAACCAATATATAAGAAAAGAAAGAACACCTACCAATCCAAATTCCTCATAAGTACTACAAGTTTCTACACCAGGGTAGTTATTCAAACCATGTGTACATTCAAGAAATCAAGTCACTAACCCAAATGAAATTTCACGATAATCCATACAACAAACACTTCAAGAAGAGGAAGTACTCCCGTACCAAAGTAGAGGCCTTCCCATTTATAATCCATACTCTTGACTCATTTATTATGCTTTTTCTTGTGCCCGGGGTAACCGTTAACAAGGCAATTAATTGATGACTAGCTTTTTCAACATTTTTTTATTTTGATCTCAAATCCCCTATAGTTAATATTTCCTTTTCAAATTGAACTTAGTCTAAATTTTTACTATATTTGAGTGAAATATCAAACATCATATGTTTCTTCTCAATAAGAGGAATAAAAAAAATGTAAAAATTTAGGCTAAAGCTGAAAATAAATCATATAAGAAGACAAAAAGATCGAAAAAAACATAATACACTTCCAGTTTGTGTGAGGCCCATATGTCTTGTGAAGGAACATGTGTTTGTGTGTGGCTATAGAATTTTTTTGGGGCAACTTTGCTGTCATTTTTTGGTTTTTTGGTCGTCTTATATGAACTTTTTTCAACTTTGGTCTATATTTTTATACCTCATCGATTCCTCTCATCGAGCTAAAAACTATTATACAAAAACTTGACCCAAATCTAGTAAAAATTAAGAAAAAACACTCAGAAATTAAAGATGGTGTAAAAAGTTTTAGGAAAGTTTGGTTAAAGGGCTCTAAAGGGCAAAACCAAAGGAAAACCTGATTGAAACAAAGAAGACGCGTCCTTTATATAGAGGACTCTACAGGACTGGACAGGGAAAAGAAATTATTACAACTTGGATGAAAAAATTGCCGGGTGCTCGTGGGGGCCCCATCGACACAACGTTTCCACCGCAGGCGGGTACAACACTCTATTATGAAGACTCCATAATTAAGTCTTTGAAACCGGGGATAGCGTTGTGCGCACTTGCTCAGTAAAGTGTCAAAGTAGGTAACAAAAATCCAATTTGTATCAGCATCTATCCAATAATATTAATGGTAGTACTTTTGTTCGGTTTGCCTAATGGAAGAAGAGATTGTACTGCATTAAATACTTGAGTTGTCTTTTCTTTGGTTCATAAGTACATATGCACAACAACGTTAAATGGAAGAAGATCTTCAAAATCCATGGCTGATCTTGTGCCCGAATCAGGCCAATATGCATATTCAATACATGGGGATATGATATCAATAGATTAAGGATAATCCAAGGACTTCAACGTAGTTAGGTGGAGTTTGGATTTCCCTTGATGCCTGCATTTATTTCTTGTAGTTGGCTTATTTATTTGTGTTGTTGGTGGATACGTATTATTTTTGTCGAAACATTATATTTTTCCGAATTCGTCTCGACAAGACAAACAATACTCCATTGCGTAAAAATTTGGATCGAATTTGAACAAAGTTCAAAAAAGATGAAAAGAAGTAAAAAAAAAAAAAAAGTATCTATTTTGACTTATTTTGTCTTCACTGAAATTTAAATTAAACTTTTGATTATTTACCTTTTCCATCCAAAACTCATTAAACTTTTAAAAGTACAATCAAAATTAAATTAAACTATTGCAAACCTGGCCTTGCACATAATTGCCTCTATTTTATCAAAATCCAAAAGTTGATAAACCATGTGCTATCTTGATCGTCAACTTAAAAAATAAATAAACATCACCCACATTGTATAGGTCCGCACTAAGTTCTACTTCAATAATAAGAGTTGTTCATTTTGTAAGACTTGTTAAAATTTAACTATTTTTCTAGAAAATCAATTTAATCAACCGGTAATACTTGTTTTACTTCAACAACTTTTGGTGTAGAACTCGATCGAGAGTTGAATGATTGAATCAAGCAGTAATTTATACATTCGACCGAGATGATTTTTTTTTTAAGGAACGGTTTCGTACGTAGCTGATTGATTAGGTGGGTGAACAAAATACTCCCACTATCCCTTTTTAAAAAAAAAAATAGTGTAGCCAAAGCATTTGGGTAAAAAAAATATATGCTAATTTTGTAAAAAATAAAATTAAAAAGCAGAGGCAAGGATAGCAGGCACGTGAAGCAGATGTTTGGACCGTGGCTCTAGTGGGGAACCGGAGGCGCACCCATGAAAACGAGGAACAGCGTTGGGCGTGGACGGAAGCCAAACTCGGTAACACAGTACTTTGACTTTCCCCATCAGCTTCCTCTGCTTTTGACTTTTAAAACGCATGAATTTTTGATCCAACTGGTCAAAAACGTGGACTCAGGATCCTCTGTACCAAATCAGAGATGCTTTGGGGGAGACAATATATATGAAAAAAGTAACATTTTTGATTGAGGACCTACGCACATTGAATATCGTTGATTCTCGCGAGGTCCATTCATTTTTTTTTTTTGAATTTTTGAACGGCTCGAATTAGCAGTTTGGTGGCCGGAGTGGCCTCGCATAGCGGTCGATGGTTCCATCGGTGTGCCTCGTCGATTTCCGTAGCACTCTCCTTATTAAAGTCTCAGAAATCTGATCGGATTTTTTAGAAGTTAGCTCAACAAACAAATCTCATAAATTTCTTGTATGCACTCATAAGTTAATTTAGCCAATTCCAATGTGGACTACAAAAGACTTTCGGCGGATCTCGGAAAGAAATCAGTTGAGCAATCATCAACGAATATCCTATCATCCTATAAAAGACGCCAGCACGATAAAATATCTCTCACCATGGCCTTGTTCTTGTTACAGTAGTTTTTTTTTTTTTTTTTGGTCTTATTCTTATTTATTTTTTTTCCCGCATTTGTTAGTTTTGCGCCGTTTGTGAATTATTAATTCGTCTCGACGAGAGAAATTAAAAAATTCAAAAAGTTTTTACCCAAATATTTTTGAAAATATCCAATATAAAGCTCCAAAAGTCGATTTTTTAAATTTTATCTTGGATATTTTCAAAAATAATTGGGTAGAAGTAATTTTTTTAACTTTTTTTATTCATCTTGTCGAATTGAATAAATAATCCATAATAAACGCGAAAAAAAACCCCGAATAAAGACAAAATAAGAGAAACTACTCTCCCCCCCTTCCCAAAAAAAAAAAAACGTTTGGAGAACAAGGCCTACATTTGATTCACGACTAGTACCGCAAACAAATTTGATCCTGCAACAATGTGAGAATAATTGGAGGACTTAAAACTTCTGTGCACGGTCTTTAACAAACTTTCTTTATTTATCTTCCTTCACTTGTTACTTTTAAAAACTTTTCTCAAAATTCAACCCGTACCAAAAAAACAAAAAAACAAAAAAAAGGACTCCTTTCCATCTGTTTTTTTGGCTACTTTAGGCTGAGCTGTAGCATCAATGCTGTGAGTGGGAGTATTTTTTTCGACACCTGCGACAGTGGAGATTAAAAAATGCTAGAGGCACATCGGTGTGGCACACCTCAATCATACTCCTCTCATATATATGTGGGACTTACTGAAACAGCCCACATCTGTATGTGAAAGGAGTGTGGCTGATATATGCTACACTTGATGTGCCTTTAGCACCTTTCGTGTCTCTAATCCCAAACACACACTGGTCAACTCTTCTCTACTAACTGGAGCGTGTGCTTTAACCAAGAATAGGATCAGGGGGTTTAGTGGCGACGACCGCCACGATAAGAATTTTAGAAAATGTAATTATTATATGTAAAAAAAAAATTATGCCCAACTTATATAGTCTCACCACTACTAGATTTTTTTAGAATACATTTCGCCACTACTAGGATAAAATCATGATTCCATTCTTGGCTTTAACCCACCCTCCTCCGTCCAAACCCAAAATTTTTAAGCAATCGGCTCCGACCAAACCATGTGTTAAAGAAACACTATCAGAAAATAGGAAGCATGAGTAACATATGGTGCAGCAAAAAGCAAGCCAAAAGGAAAGTTGAATTTACACACACCACAAAATCACAATACTACAAAAAAAAAAAACCTAGTCTAAATGCACTCATTTCACGACTGTACAAATCACCACCCCCACTCGCCGTCCACATTCGATGCGTATACATAAAACATAAAATTGCTCCGATCGCGCACTACATCCCCTCGCTTCTGTGGGTTCCCCGTGTCCTGTATAAATATACATACACCTCCTAGCCACTTGAACAAGAGAAAGTAAACAACACCAGCTACTGCATCTTCTTCATACGCTAGTAGAAATCAGCCCTCTCATTTACATTCTCTGCCTTTCTCAATCAACCAATCAGAAACAAAATACTAGTACTAGTATAATACTACGTCAAAAGCCTTCATTGCAGAGTCCTCTGAAAAAAAAAATGGCCTCCACTTTTCTAGCTTTCCCTTCTCTCCACCTCCAATTCCCTTCACAAAGATCACCAAACTTACCACTACGCCCACCCACCCACCGCCTCATCATCCGTGCTTCTGTCTCATCGGAAAAACCATCATCTGCCCTGCCCCCGCTGTCTACGGCGACAAAGGCTGAAAAACCCACAAGCCTGCCGATCCGAAAAATCCCGGGTAACTACGGGCTCCCCTTGATCGGCCCCCTCAGAGACCGGCTCGACTACTTCTACAACCAGGGTCGCGACGAGTACTTCAAGTCCCGGATCCAAAAGTACCAGTCCACCGTGTTCCGGGCCAACATGCCGCCGGGCCCCTTCATCGCCGCCAACCCGAACGTCGTCGTCCTCCTCGACGGCAAGAGCTTCCCCGTCCTCTTCGACGTCACCAAGGTCGAGAAGAAGGACCTCTTCACCGGCACCTACATGCCCTCCGTCGACCTCACCGGCGGCCACCGCGTCCTCTCCTACCTCGACCCCTCCGAGCCCTCCCACGGCAAGCTCAAGCGCCTCATGTTCTTCCTCCTCAAGTCCAGCCGCGACCGCGTCATACCCGAGTTCCACAACGCCTACACCGCGCTCTTCGAGACCCTCGAGTCCGATCTGGCTCAGAAGGGCAAGTCCAGCTTCGTCGACGCCAACGACCAGGCCGCGTTCAATTTCCTCGCCGAATCTTTATACGGGACTAACCCCGCCGACACCCAGTTGAAAACGGACGGTCCTAAACTGGTTAGCAAGTGGGTTTTGTTCCAGATAGGCCCGGTACTGACCCTCGGCTTACCGAAACTAATCGAAGAACTCACCGTCCACAGCTTCCGCCTCCCTCCCTCCCTCGTCAAAAACGACTACAAACGACTCTACGATTTCTTCTACAACGCGTCAACGCCAATCCTTGACGAAGCCGAACGGATCGGGGTTTCGCGCGACGAGGCCTGTCACAATTTGTTATTCGCAACGTGCTTTAATTCGTTCGGAGGCATGAAGTTATTGTTCCCCAACATGATGAAGTGGATCGGAAGGGCCGGGGTGAAGTTACACACGGAGTTGGCGCAGGAGATTAGATCGGTCGTGCGATCCAACGGCGGGGAGGTGACGATGGGGGCGATGGAGAAGATGGAGCTGATGAAATCGGTGGTGTACGAGTCGCTGCGGATCGAGCCCCCCGTGCCGCTGCAGTTCGGGCGGGTGAAGCGGGACATGGTGATCGAGAGCCACGACGCGGCGTTCGAGGTGAGGGAAGGGGAGATGCTGTTCGGGTTCCAACCGTTCGCGACCAAGGACCCGAAGATCTTCGAGAGGTCCGAGGAGTTCGTGCCGGACCGGTTCGTCGGGGAGGAGGGGGAGGGGCTGCTGAGGCACGTGCTGTGGAGCAACGGGCCGGAGACGGAGAGCCCGACGACGGGGAACAAGCAGTGCGCCGGGAAGGATTTCGTGGTGCTGGTGTCGAGGCTGCTCGTGGTGGAGTTCTTCCTGAGGTATGATTCGTTCGAGATTGAGGTTGGGAAGTCGCCGTTGGGGGCGAAAGTCACCGTCACGTCGTTGAAGAGAGCTTCTTTTTGAGCGTCGGTGGCTGTTTTGTTGTTTAAATTTTTTTTTCTTTTTCTTTTTTTTTTTTATTCGCTTTTGGGTTTTGTAGTAACGGCGGCGCAGGGGAGTTATTACTTGCACTGGGAGAGTCGTTGCGTGTTGCTCTCCGGGTTCACCGCACATTTATGGCGGTGGTTCAGGAGCACCAGATGATCACTCGCGGCGAATGGTGTCGCTGTCGTGTAATCTAGGTTTTGGAGTAATGTTTCGGGTTAGTTTGGTAAAAATGAAGTTAGAGTGGGGTTGGATCAGATGTAGGATATGAGAAATGTAATTTTGGGGGGTGGTGGTGGTGGTCCCAAATTGGAAAATTCTAACAAAGGTAGTAAAAAGGTTTTTTTTCTAGCATCTAACAGTCAAGCATTTCATTTTCAATCACCCGAGAGCAAAATACACGAATTATTGCGAAAAACACACTAATTTAACAGGTTCAAAGACACGTTGCCGAAGCAAACCAACACAAGGTAATGAAATGAAAAAGGTTGATTGGAATTTGTATCTTTCGCGTGTCAGGGAATGCTATGGTCCCCATAGAATGGTTCTTGAAAGCTTTTTCGAATTTAAAGGAGGTAAGTGTGATCCACTTGTGTACCGGTATATTTTTACTAGTTACCTTTCAATGGTGATTTTTAAAAGCAATGACCAGTCCAAGCCTTTTCCAACACATGCCCGCCCGTTCACAAGATTTGACCCGATTCCAACTTCATTTCCCAAATGTTCGCTTCTCCAAAGGCTGGTCCCTCTTTTAGTAGACTCATCTATGAATATATATACATGGAGAAATGAAAGCAAAGCTCTTTCTTTCACGGCTAACCCCCAAGAAGTTTCTAAATGTTGATACTTTGTGTTTTGTCGAGCCCCGAGCTTGCGGTCCTCCTTCGATTGTGGATTCAATTGGATGAATCTGTCAAATCAAGTCAGCGTACATAGCACCAAGGATGATGCATTGCCTATTTCTTGTTATCGCCATAGCAACACTTGTAAGAACCCGCAAAGATTCAACAGTGTCCTACAACCAATTCGTTTCTCTGCCTGAAATGATCTGGATAAGCTGTGATTGGCCCCAAGCTAAATTCATTTTCCAGTTAACAAAGTTGATGGCTCCCCCTCTCGTAACTCCAAGTTGGGGATTGCATTGTATCGGAGTTCAACTTGACATACTTCCGAAAACTCCTTGACCAACCAAGGATTTGTGAGTGATTTCAAGCAATTTGCTATCATCATTACGATGCATTCCAGATTGTTTGGACAACAAATGTTCTCTAAGCAATCCCTTTATGCTTCCGACGCGACGATCACGTATCGCACATGGAACTATCCTTTGAAAGGGAGCTAGATCAATGTTGACGTTCAGTGCTAAGCCATGATATGCTATCCATTGCGATACTCGTATCCCAATAGCTGCTAATTTCTGATCTCCTGAAAGAATCCAACTAATTAGGCTTACTTTATTTTTCGAGAAACCAAAATGGAAGGCACACTATTACTACTACCGTATGGAGCACTACTGGTAATAGTGTGACAAAATGCAATTATTAGCCTGAAAAAAATGCATAGATCGAGATGAAGGATGCCATGTAGCTGATCTTCCTTAAAATACTTCAACAGAAACACTTTATGAAAACAGTCATCTTCCAAGATTTCGCAGGATAATGGACTTCTCTATGCATTTTGAACAACAATCTTAACTTGAACTACAGACTATGTCCAGAAGAATCACCAATTTTCACCGATTATCTGCAGTATTTTGTGTGACACGAGTCCATACTAGATGCACAAAGACTCCATATTGCCTAGACAAATTACAATATTTTTATTATTAACGTAGAGATGTTATTCTTGATCACAGGATTGTAGAAAAAACTGATGAACTTTTTTCCTCAAGAAAGAGGTAAGATCTATACCAATAACCAAATAATTGCTAAGCTGCTTAAAAACAAAACCCAATTATTGCTATGTCATCCAGATTGGTAGAGCAGAAAGGAGCCAAATGATTCTACACATAAGCTTTTCTTTCTGAGTATGCAAGACGGAAATCAATGTATGGTATTATTTTTGAGGCACAAGTACATCAGCAAGAGTAAAAGATAAGCTATGCTTTCCTTTCTCTCCAACTTTCACGTCCTTTCTCTTCCCTTTCTCTCCTAGCAAACACAAAACAAGATATCCTAATTATTGCAACTTTAAAACTAACGAAAGAACTAAATTACCTAGGATTTGTAACTCACCTACCCAAACACCAGTCATACCCTCAATCCGGGGTGGAGCCTTGATAGAAAATGTTGAAAAAAGAACACAAATGACCACCTCTTCAAGTGCCCTAAAGTACCAATGAAGATCCATCTTGTGGTAGCAGAGATTGAGAATGGGGTACATTACTAGCTACAATACAAAACCAATGTGCAACATGTTAAGCACTAGATACAGCAAGAAGGGCTTCACTAGCTAATTGACAGTACTAAACCAATCTTAGCATTATGCATGGTAGCGTTTTCAATTTGATTGTGGAAAATATAGAATGACAAAATAACATTTTATTTAAAGTTTTCGTCTCCTACTAAAGTTCAGCCAAATGAAATTGTTCCGCCCATTGACATTAAGGGTGTGTGTAGGGGTCGAATACGGATTTTCTACAAGTTAGGGATCACTCTCTCACTTGGTTACGATTTTCTACAAGTTAGGGCTCCAACGAGCCGTTTTACAATCAAAAAGTCACCTCATTGGACTACCAAATTGAGCTTTGGAATAGATGGAGGAGGTTTTGGAGCAACAAGATGAGAGCAATTGGATTTACTGAGGAGAAGGAACTGTTGATCTTGTTCTTGCTTACATTATGTTTCTGAAACTGGGGATGGCCATTCATCTCAAACCTTGGACGACTGCTGTCTGTGGAAGAAACTCAAGACCTTGTTTCAGCCCCAACAAGGGCGATTGCAGAGCAACTAAATGCGCAGCATGCAATCACCCCAATTTTAGGTTCTGGTCATGTTGATGCTGGGACACGTGTCCATGTATCGAGGGATTTTCTGGAGTCAGTTGAAAAGAATGTGTAGGCATGTAAAATTTCTGGCCTATCACAAATCGCCACGTGTTGCTAGGGCATACAAATTGGCCAATCAAATGTCGCCAAGTGCCTTTAAGTCAAAGTCAAAGTTTCATGGACGTGCCAATCAAATGATGCCAAGTGTCCGTGGTCAAAAGTCAGAGACACATAAATGGACCAATCAAATGGTGCCACGTGTCAAAATGACGCAGTTATTATTTTATCAAATCCGGCCAATCAAATTAGGCTAATTGGTGAATAATAATTATTATTTCTTTTAAATTCAATAAAGGAAATAATTATATGGATCAATATGGAAGGTTAGGGTTGGAGTCTCCACCCAAATCCTTATAAATAGAGGTGCTCCCTCTCATATTTTTTTCCCATCTGCACATTGAAGCATACAAGCTCCAGAGCTCTGAAGATCAAAGCCCTCAAGCCCTTCAGAATTCTTCAAGTCTGCATCCATCAAGAAGTTCTTCGAATCGAAGCTTCAAAGCCTCGAAGAGCTTTCAACCCAAGTCATCAACTTCTCCACAAATCTCGGAGGAGATTCCGCCGTTCGATTCGAGATCAAACATCAAGCTCTCGTTTCAACAACCGAAGAGAAGAATCAGAAGACTTTATTTTCTTTGATTAGAAAATAAATCAGAGATTGTAAACCCTAATTTCATACATCAATAAAATTGACTCTTGTTCAACATTTTTTCCGTCTTTTTCACAGACTCGAAATTTGTGTTCAACAGAATGCCCTTTGTGAAAGCCCAACATGGCGAGTTGATCCTGCCAACACCAACACCGTTTGGTAATGTTGCACTTTTTATATCTGATCATTGAGTTATTCCCCGTGGTATTCTTCCATTTTTGAGGGAAGTACCATTAAAAAGAGAACAAGCCGCTTCAAAATGCACCACCCATTGAAATTGCGTGAGAGAGACATGGTCTCTGGATCCAAGGACAGAGTACATAAAGCAATCAAGGCTCTCTTTGTTAGACGTCAAAGAATTGTGAGAAATGGAACTGAAATGGAACTCGCGTCAGGAACTGTGGGAAACTTCGCGTTCGATTTGGAGCAAAGTTTGGCCCGCCCAACGTGTAATGAGTTGGGGAAGGACGAGGTGGGCGGGGGTGACTATGGCGGGAGGAGGTGACTGGTTGTAGTGGTACGATGAGAGGTGGGACCGTGGGAGTAGGAGGAAGTCAGGAGGAAGAGGATAACCTTAAGCCAAACTACATCATTCATTTAGGGGCATTTTTATCAATTTTTTTAAGAGCATTTTTGTCCAAAAGTAATTTATTTTAAAACAGGATACGTATAAAAAATTTGTGATTACAAATAGTCCGGCCCTCACAAAAGCCTCACATCTTGAAAATGCGAAGTCACTTAAAATGACGTCGCCTCCATTTAAACCTCTCATTATAGAAACTACGACATCTATAATTGGTAAATTGCGAACCCATTCCGGATTTATTTTTTGATCGAGATTGTTCAAGTTCTAGATCTTGTCAAGGAGATAACTTTTGTCAAGGATATTAACTGATACATAATTGGAGATGATTTTGGTGAATATATTTTTATAAATAGATTTGGTCACACTTGATCAACCCCACTTCATTACGGAATATACTAAAGAGAATGAATTATGTCCTGCCGGCAGATAAGGGGGTTTTCCGCCACCCCTAATGTGGGTCTCCACCGCATCTTTTTTGGGTAATTCAAACTGTGTATCTTGTGGGACCTGCAAAATAATGTGTTCACGCAAAAAATTAATTTATCCGGACATCGACAAGTGTGCCAAAAATTGAATTTTAGACGGAAATATGAACGGCATGGATCTGGATCTGTTAACTTGAAAAGCAAGGCCTTAGTGTATGAGCGTATTCAATACACGAGTTGGAAGCCATCTGAAACGGCATCGTTCCTTCACCCGATTCCACCGAGAAACAAGCCTGCTATAACACGACTCGATGAAAACTGAAACGGACGCTCCGAATGCGCGAAGCGGATATGGTACCCATTCCGGAAATCTTTAGGAACCCTATACGCGATGCAATAAACCCTAAAACAAGTACAGTATAAACAGAACACTTCTTCCGCCTATCTATAAAAGCCAAAGCAAGCAGCGCCGCTCCATAGAACATTAGAACAGTTCTTGTACTCTAACGGTCATTGCTTTGAGTTTGAGGTATGCTTCCCATGCCTGTAAACTCTCTCTCTTTGATTAGTCCTATTGGTTTTACTTACTAATTCTCAGTACGATCTCTAGCGCTTCTGATTTCAATTGATCTGTTGATTGCTGGATTAGAGTGGGTTTCTCTGTGATGATTAAAATGATGACGAGTCTGATCTCGATTTATCCATTCCACTCACCCATGACGACAATGAGGCATTTGTCTGAGAGAAACCCCCTCTTTCCTGTAACTCAATGTGTATAGCAGCTTCAGCGAACAGTTTGGAGTTCGATTTCTTTACTCGTCTGGCAAGTCGTTGAGCGTTATCCTTCCATGTGATTGGTTAATACAGTGGGATCAGTAATTGTAGATTGAGCTTACCCATTGTTTTTATCAATCATATCGGAGGGTTGTGTTTACCCACTAGTCAGTTGGACGAGGGGATTTGTTATCATTCAAGTGCGCTGTTCTAAACAAGCTTTCTCCAATACAGAAAATTCTGATCCTAAAAGAATATCGCAATGCACTGTGCCTGTGTATTGAAGCAAAAGAAAAATAATGTCATAATGTGTTTACATGTATAGTTCATGATGACATGGTTGTTTGGAAGTTGGATGGTTATGGGTGGGTGTTGGACACTGATTTTGTTCACTCACGTGACATGTCGGTGAATGAAACTCCCTTTTGTGGGTGGTTCAAATATTAGGACTTGCCTTAACATTTTTAATCAATTGGTTCTGTTCATTCAAGTGTTCTAAACAAGCTTGTTGAGTGCATTGCGATTTTGAGATTTTTTTTGGGGGGGGATTTGAGTTATTTTGTTTCTTAGCCGTATTGAAGCAACATGAGACCCATAGAACAGTTGCTATAGTCCAAAAATAAAAATCAGTTATTCGGGCATTTACGAACCCTATCCGTGATGCTATAAACCCTAAAACAAGTATAAACAAAAGACTTCTTCCGCCTATCTATAAAGCCAAAGCAAGTAGTGCCGCTCCATAGAAGTTAGTACAGTTTCTATAGTCCTAAGAGTCATTTCTTTTAGGTATACTTCTCATGCCTCTACTCTCTCTCTTTGATTAGTCCTATTGGTTTTACTTACTAATTCTCAGTACGATCTCTAGCGTTTCTGATTTCAATTGATCTATTTCTGGATTAGAGTGGGTTTCTCTGTGATGATTAAAACGATGACGAGTCTGATCTCTATTTATCCATTCCATTCACCCATGACGACAATGAGGCATTTGTCTGAGAGAAACCCCCTCCTTCCTGTAACTCAGTGTATATAGCAGCCTCGGTGAACAGTTGGGAGTTCAATTTCTTTACTCGTCTGGCAAGTTGTTGAGCGTTATCCTTAAATGTGATTGGTTAATTCAGTGGGATTGGTAATTTTAGATTGAGCTTACTTCTTGTTTTTATCAATCATATTGGAGGGTAATGTTCACCCACTTGTCAGGTGCATGAGGGGATTTGTTTTCATTCCGGTGTGCTGTTCTAAACAAACTTGCTCCGGAACAGAAAAATCTGATCCTAAAAGAATGTTGCAATGTGCTGTGCCTGTGTACACGTATATTGCATGATGACATGGTGGGTATGGAGTCATGGACTCTGATTTTGTTCACTCACTTGACATGTCCGTGAATGAAACTCCCTTTTGTGGCCGGTTAAAATAGTAGGACTTGCCTTAATATTTTAATCAATTGCTTCTGTTCATTCTCGTGTCAAGTGGGTGGACAAAATCAATTTTAGTGCATCTCACATGAACGGCCATGGTTTTATCTTTCATGAAAATAATATGAACTTTGAATTTCAAAGTTGAAGATTGAGTTTAGATCATGTTAGCTTGTTTTATCTATTTTCAATCACTCAGACTGAAAATGGCTCCAAACTTTAAGCCTATCGTTTCTAGTGGGTTATATTGTTTGGTGTCCTTGATTTAAGCATGTTAAAGAATCTAGAGTCATCTTGTCAAATCTGACATGGCGAGGCAAACCCACTCTTGTAGATAGGAAGGAAGGATAGAATGACATTTGACATCATTATCACGTGGATAAGTCTTGGAATCAAATGGTGTGTTTGCTTTTAAGGTGAGAAGTGTAGAAAAGAAAGTTACATAGTAATTCAATAAACTAGGACGGTTGTTTAAGGGAGATGATGTTTAAGATGTCAAATTGTCACGTAGGAGTATCTTCAACATAGATGTCAAGTTCTATTTGAAGGTGCTCATGTAGTCATGTGGCAATTTGAAGACTTGGATACTTGGGCAGTTGGCATCTACAAAATATGAACACTACTTGTCAATTATAATCTGAAAAAATGTGACTATTTTTACCAAAGTTTAGCACTAGCACATTTGTCCTTTGACTTTGCAAGTGGCATGACTATTCAATTGGACTTTGCAAGTGGCATGACTATTCAATTGGGAATTTCCAATTGTCCTTTTCTTAAACTGATGCTATGACTTGGGACACATGGATTCATATAACAATTCATAGTATATAGCTTTTGCTATGCCAAATTTTACACCCAACCTTTATATGTCAAAAATTCCCATAAAGACTGAATCAAATGTGAGAGAAACGAACTTTCGTTTCTTTTACCATCAAGGGTGTCAAACAACATTTAAATTTGGAGATTGCAAAAACCTTTGTAGGCTTAGAGCAGTTCCAACAGAGCCATTGTGATCAATTTGGAGTGGACAAAGTAATAAATGGAGTGCTAGATCACTCCAACCGACCGGCCAATTTGAATGAGAAATCTGAGTTACCACTTGGCGGACGAATTCTGCTGCCTAAATTGACAGTTCAAAAACTGGTATGCCAGATGATAAAGTTCAGCATTATTTTGGTTGGCCAATCCAAAGTTGAACATTGAAGTTTGAATTTGGGGGATTGTTGGAAATGGGAGTTAACATGTGATAATTGAAGGAATTTAGCACTTCATTTGAAGTCTATTTTGCAAAGCTTGTTCTTCATCGTGTTATCAGTTATGCAATGCAGGCTATCATTGCTTGGCAAAAGCAAATACTTTAAAAACTCTCTGAATTCAATTTTGCTGAACATCACAAGTTATTTTACTGTGAGGATGCAATGTTGGTTGTCAAAATCATTCTCATTGAATATCTTCAAGTATTTGATATGCAAGTCTTTATGCAAGCACGGCATGTTCCTTAATCTTATTTAGCCTTGCTTAACAATAGCTGCAATGGGGACAAGCTGCTTTGTGGCGTTGCCATTGTAGGTGTCCCATCCTATGAGATTATCTTTTTTGTCTCTCTTTCGACCAGGTTTGATGTATATCCCGAATGACCTTTGTCCTCATTTGGGCTACGCGTAACTTCCAAAATAGGATGCCATATCCCTCTGGTTATCTTAGTGGGTGAATTTGAATTTTGAAGACATTGGTTGGTGCTTGTTTTGACAAACAAATTGGAAGAGAATAGAATCAAGGGATGTTATTTTATAGCAAGCATGTTGTAGATAGTGTAATTGTATCCTTAACACATGCTTTTTATGAGCACTTCATATTTGTGCATTGCATAGTTTTGTTCCTTCTATTAGCTGCTGTTGGCCTATGCAAGTGAAATAACATATTGTTCTGGGGTTGTGTTTCATCTGCCTCTTTATGCCAGTAAGCATTGAATGGAACATAGAGTCGTTGATGATTTGTTTATAGTAACAAACCAAATTCTGTGTGTCTCATACTGGAAAAAGGCTTGCATTAACCATTGGTCTGGCCGTCAGCTGCTAACGACAATATTACTCATAGTTACCAGTGAAAGGAGATACCTAAGCTGACATAGCTTTCATTGCCTATACTCTTGGTGAGTAGATTCTTACTATACTCTGTTTACAAGTGGAAATAACTTCTGTTAGTTAATTGGGAGCTCTGAGTGTGCTTTCTTCACCATAACAAAAGGTTTTCCTTGCTTACTGATAATTCCCACCAGCCCCAAAGTAGAAGTGCTGAAACAGCTTCAAAAGAAACCAGAACACCAGGACGTGACACTACAGTAAGTTTCTTGGCTGCTTATTTGCTGGTTTAGACATGTTTTTTCTTTTCCAGGTTTCCTAGTAAATAAATAGGAAACGTCGGCAATAGATAAAAATCAGTGGAATTTACTCGGTTTTGATTCTTTTGGCTATTTGGGTATCCAGAAGTACGTATCTCGTTGCCAATCTAGCTTTTGCATTTTCCCATGTGATTCAGTTGTACACAGGTGAGCAATATGGTTAGCTTGCATTGGAGACTAGAAATCAGTTCTCTGACATCCCCCTCTGAAGATTTGTTTACTGGAAGAGAGCATAAAGTTTAAGTGTCTCAAATGTATCAGTCCAGCGCTGCAAACTTGAAAGCTTCGATTATGGAGGGATATGTGTGTATATTGTCCAAGTTGTATTACCTAATACTGGGGGTGAAGTGCAAGCACACTCAGTTAGCTTTCTCTGCTTATATCACCCAAAACAGACAGACGATTGGTCTCTTATCCGTAATTTGTTATTGGTGTGAAATTTGATTAATTTTTATTTTGGGTGTATGTGTGACGAATCTCAACAAATTGTTGTATTACAATGGAAGCTTAAAGCTAGAGCGAATGTGTAAAACAAGAGTTCTCTCTGTCATGAGCTCTTTCCCTTGGTTCGAATTGCTTCTGTATATTTTCTCCTCTCCGCCTTTCCATTGCAATTCATGTCGATATTTTTTTGAGCAAAGAATTCTTCTTACTAGTAGCCAGTAGGGCTGCCAAATGGATAAACCGAACCGTCGAAACCGACCAATCCGTCGAAACCGAGGTATGTGATGATGGATGCGGATGGAAAACACAACAATCCGCCGTGAGCAGATTGGATGTTGATTGGATCTGCCCAATCCGCTCAAACCGTCCATTCCGCCCAAAGTTTAAAAAAAAAAAAAAAAAAGTGAGAGAGTTAAGCCCTTCACAATAAACTATTAGCCTCACCAAAATAGTAGTGGTAAATTAGACAGTACTCCATATACCATGCTAGTACTTGTTATTGACATAGGAATTTCAACGTTATGTCAATACGAAAAATTATTGGCTAGTCTTTGGGCAATACGGTAAAAAAAAAAAATGTGAAAGAGTTAAACCCTTTACAATAAACGATTAGCCCCACCAAAATAGTAGTGGTAAATTCGACAGTACTCCATATACAAAAAATTATTTACATAGAAATTTCAATGTTACGTCAATACGAAAAATTATTGGCTAGTTTTGGGGTATGATGTTTTATTGCGCTACTGTACTTTTAAACTTTTTGATATTTATAAAAAATAAATTCAAGGCTTAAATCCACCGAAACCACATCCAAACCGATCTCACAGAACAACGCTCACGGACGGGTAGTGGATGAAGTAAGTATGAATGTGTGTTTTGCTTTCTGATTTTTAGGCTTCAAAGAGCTTTTTAGAGCAGATATGAATGTGCTTTTTAAAAAAAAATGTTACTTGAGTAATGTAATATTTTTACAGATGCAAAGTTTTGAAAACCTTTTAAATTTTTCCAAAGTACTTAGGTTGTTTCAAATCCGCTCAAACCGACTAAGTCGAACTGCAAATAGCCCAAAACCGACTAAGTTAGATTTTTTCATGGATGGTTGTGGATGGAGAAAACAACAATTTGGCGGATGCAAATCCACCTAGGAACCAAACTGATTCGCCCAAGACCGAACTGCAAACAGCCCTACTTCTTAGTACTACTCGTATTAAGCATCCAATATCATGTGCCTGCTGTGTTATTCTATGCTATGATTTCTCTCGTAGGGCCGTAATGTGTTTTGTGGTTATGCAACGACTGATTTTTTGTTTTTTGCAAGCACTAAGAATCTAAGATGTTAACAGCTAAAAATGTTGCGCTGATAAAAAACAGAAACTTAGTATGCTATGCTTCTATAGATAGGATTCATATGTTTTGTTTCGATAATTGGACTTGGGAGTCTGGAACCTTTGTTGCGCCTCAAAACGAGACACTTTTGAGGTCAATCGGAGCCAAACTGAACGCCTCCTGGACTTTTTGGAAGGAGTGCTAGGTACAAAGAAAATCTACTCAGAAATTACTCCGAATGCCTCCTGGACTTTTTGGAAGGAGTGCTGGGTACAAAGAAAATCTACTCAGAAATTACTCCGAATGGGCAAATCAACGGTACTGATACAATTCAAAGTGAATCTGTACCATTGATTTGCTCTTTCGAGATAATTTCCGGATAAATTTTCTTTGTACTTAGAATTTCTCTAAATGCATCCTCATGGCTTACGCAGCCTAGAAGACATGAGTAGCTCTGAGCTGGCCTGATTGATGCTGTAAGAAAAAAGAAGAGAAAAGGAAAAATAGTTTCCACTGTGGTTTCATTTCTCCTCCCCTATCAAACAAGTGTTGAGAATTCTTTTTCGTTCTCCGTCCCTATCTCTTCAATTAGGCTCTATTTGGAACTTGGGGAAGGGAAGGAAAAATAATGAACAGGAAAATTAGAGGGAAAGTTGAGAAGAAAGTGAAGAGAAAATTGAATTTGTTTTGTTAACTTTGGCTTCTCTTTCTTTAGAAATCATAATTGAAGGAATTTTTTTTAGAATGCACTTGGTGTGATTTCAAGGGACCAATTCCATAGTCCACTAGCAAGGGGGACAACTAAAGCTAAGGCCAGCGAATTGACCCCATAGGAGGTGATTGCACTTAATTAGAAGGTTTTGAACTTGATACCTCGATGGGCAGATACCCATAAGTCTCGGGCTTTGACCACCAATCAAGTCATTAGGATGTCATCACTATTCTAAAAGTTGCTAGGCGCTAATTGGGTGATCGGCCACTTTCGAGAGCTAGTAATTGGCACATAGCAATTAGTAATTGGCACATAACAATTAGGCCTCGCCAGAGATTAATCGCCGATTAGTTCTGATTTTTTGACACTGAAGCAAGGTATTGTTGATTCCAGAAATCAAAGAAGAGTGCTCTGTGAGAAATTGAACTTAATTAACAATAGAAGCTATTGAGTTGTGTACAAGCAAAAATGATTCATGAATCACGATCAACATGGGAAGCTATTGCTGGCAAACTTGGGTACTACATAATTACCTTAATCTGTAAACCAAAAAAATAAGAAGCTCAGTTTTTACCCTGTAAAGCAAATGTACATTTGAAATGCAATCCAAATGATGCAAAAATGCAAATAATCCAAAAAAATCAGCAGAAAGATCACTGGACCACATTATGGAGCAAACTATTCGATGAAGGCGAGCTTTGCTCACTTAACCAAGGGTCCTGCACCGAAATAGGCGAAAAATCTGCAGTACTGATGCTATCGATAGCCCCAACCTCCGTAACAGATAGACCTTTAGTATCCAACTCTGGCTTCTTAAATGTCACACCGAGCATTTTTTCGCTGAAATTAGATGACAAAGAACAAGTGGATGTCTTGTATAAAGCCATTGTGTTCTCTTCTACTGAGGCACATCCGCTGAGCCTAATGTGCTCCAGAACAAGCGCTACTTCGTTCATCGAAGGCCTCATGTCTCTATCATACGAAAGGCATCTGAATGCTAGCTCAGAAACTTGATGTACCGATGAAAGGGTCCACGAATCCATCTCTGCCTTGATTAATGGATCAATTATCTCGTGTAACCGCCCTTTCACAATTCTGTCCATAGCCAGAGAAGCCAAGTTCACCTCGTTCTGGGGTCGAGAGAAGTCCACCACTTTTAGTGCTGTTATAATCTCCACAAGCACGACTCCGAAGCTATAGACATCGCTTTTGTCAGAAAGTTGGAAGTTTTGATGGTACTGAGGATCCAGGTAGCCAGGAGTCCCTTGTGGGGCGGTGGAAATATGAGATGTTTCGGTGAGACCAAGCCTAGAAAGCCCAAAATCCGCGACTTTGGACTTGAAGTTGTAGTCCAAAAGTATGTTGCTTGACTTGATGTCCCTATGGTATATGGGAGGGCTTATCGAAGAATGAAGAAAAGCTATGGCTTGAGCTGTTTCTGCAGCAATAGTGAGGCGAACCGGCCAAGTAAGTCCTTCTTTCGTTTGTCGGTGTATATGCTGAGATAAGGTTCCATTTGGCATGAACTCGTAAATGAGGATTTGTTCCCCTTTCTCTACGCAACAACCTAAGAGGCGTACGAGATTCAGGTGGCTCACAGAAGACAGGAGTCTGATCTCATTCATGACTTGCTCTATGCTTTCGGTGTCTCTATGTCTAATCCTTTTAATGGCAACCCATTCATCTTTATTGAGTTTTCCCGCATAGACTGTTCCATAAGCCCCGGTTCCTAGGCGCTGTTTGTCTGAGAAGTAATCTGTGGCTCTCTCCATTTCTCTGTAGGGATAAATGGGGATGGTCATCCCTGTAGCTTCACATAACCGGCGGTTCATTTTCTTTGTGTGCTTTAGATTGGAGCGCCTTCGTATAAAACAGCATGTTAGAGCCACACTGATCATTAAACAAGCTCCTGCAACAATACCTGAGACAAGTAGACTTCAACATTCAGAAACAAACCTAGAGTCACCGACTAAGGCACGAGATCAGACATTCGTATAAAACTGGAATTACCTCCAACTAAGGCACCGACTCTTGTTGTACCACTGCATTGGCCGGACATGTATTTTGCAGGGTTGCATGTTAAAGAGGCTGTTCAAACAGGAAAAGGCAGCTGAGAAACTGTTTATTTTCATTAGAAGTAGAAATTGCACCTCAAAAAAGACTGTAACACCCTTTGAATGATGCATAAATCATTTATGCCGCCAAAACGGATATTCTTCAAGCTGGGTATTTGCAGTTTGCCTAGGTACAACAGGTGAACAAAACATCGGTACATTTTCCCCTCAACACGAACTTGTTCATTGTACATGTTGCTTGTTAGAACAAATTACACCTTTCTTACTCCAATTTCAACAGAACTTTGGTCACTCCACCCTCTTAGATGGGTGTCTTTTTAACTTCCTTTCATACCCCAAATCCTCCTTACTCTTCCAAACTCTACCCTTTTGGACCCATCCCGGTTCTAGATTCCATAGAGAAGAACCTCTGTGCAAGAAAATCAGTTTAATCGGATACCTATGGTCATGTGATCAATGCATATAAAGTGGACTGTAAATAGAGTTCTAACTTAAAAGGCATCCATTTTGTAAACAAATAGGAGTATTGACATACTCGTCTTCAATGTCCAATCAAGCTGACTATATTATAGATATCGTTTTCTCTGTAAAAAGTACGAACTCGTAGTTTGGATATCCGTGAAGACCAGGGACGGGCCCATGAAGGGAGACTATGGAGGAGTAAGGAGGATTATAGCACAAATGAAGTAAAATCTACCTTTGTTATCGTTAACATAATTCATCTTGTTACTATGACGATGTGATATCGCATCCTCACCGGAAAATAGTCTATCTATCTATTATTCTATTATTAACCAAAAGCGTCTCCACTAGTCCACTTTCCAAATTTCATCATGTTCATTGAGTGGCTCTCTACTCAAAAAGTTTTCAATTGCAATGGCAACTTTTTCTACATGTACTCGAATGGCTTGTTTGAAACTGGACTCCAAGGAGAAAGAGAGGGTATGGGGTCCTTCTAAGGCATTTTATAGTACTAGTGAATCTACAGTCTACTCCTTTCTAATGCACGATTTACACTTAAAAAAACACTCGTGCTTAATTGCTCAATTAGCTAGCTAGGGGGAAAACAATGCCCCATTCCACTACAAAAATGATAGACGAAAATTTGGACTTCCTCATATCAAGTGGTTGGTCGGTCGGAAGCTTGTGATTAGTGTCAAGAGAGTGAGTAGAAAGTCAAGAGTATTTTGTTGAGAAAAAGGGTCGTTATTATGATCATTTGAGTGGAGCCTTTTGAAATAGGAAGTAGTTATTTGGTCGTTTTGAGGCACCGCCACATGGTGTCCCAACGAGTGCTCAAAACATAAAAAAGAAAGGATGATTGGGTCGGTTCCTTTCGTTTTCACTTAAATTTCCACTGGAACATCAATTTCTAAGGTGTCATAGTCACACTATAGCAGGAAGGCGTACTTTCTTGAAATTATGCATCCAATTGTAAAAGAATTCCTGCCAAGCCTTTTGCTTTATCCCACGAGTCCCTCCCTGTTTTGTTTATAACTACATGTTTGAGTCAGCTTACGCATAATTCGACTAATTCTAAGGATTTTAAACCCATCGCCCGCCCAGTAGCAAGAGCCCGACTTGAAGATGGAGCAAATGCTCCATAGGAACTAGCTCCAAAGGTGTTGATAGCATTTGAGAGATTTCAAACTGGAGATCATATAAAGAAGCATACCCTTCAGTCTCAAGTATTCACCACTAAGCTAAGTCCCCCCCTTTCAATGCACGTCCCTCCTGTTTTGTTTATAACTACATGTTTGAGTCAGCTTACGCATAATTCGACTAATTCTAAGGATTTTAAACCCATCGCCCGCCCAGTAGCAAGAGCCCGACTTGAAGATGGAGCATTTAGGAACTAGCTCCAAAGGTGTTGATAGCATTTGAGAGATTTCAAACTGGAGATCATATAAAGAAGCATACCCTTCAGTCTCAAGTATTCACCACTAAGCTAAGTCCCCCCCTTTCAATGCACGTCCCTCCCCCCCCTCCCCCTTCTAGAATATAGTCGTTCTTAGACTGACTTTTAGCGGGCACAAACTTGGGTTTGGAACCCTGCCCTAGTGATTTTTTCTTATTTTGTCTTTACTTAATTTTTTTTCACGTTTATTAGTTTTACGCCTATTTGTTTTTATGGATTATTGATTCGTCTCAAAGAGAGGAATCAAAAAAATAAAAACTTACTCCCTCCCTCCCTTTTTAATTGTCCTACTTCGTAATTCTAATTTATTAAAAAGATATCATCATTATACTTTTCACATCAATTTTTTCTTCCACTTTCCCTACTTATCTATCATCATTACACTTTTACTCATTAACTTCTCAAAATGAAATTTACTTTTAGGGACAAAATAGACAATATACCAACTTTTACCCACTAACTTTACAAAATGGACACTTATTAAGAGACAACCCAAAATAGAATACCGGACTCTAAAAAAGGAACGGAGGGAGTATAACTTTTACCCAAATATATTTTTGAAAATATCCAAGAAAAAAATCCCCAAAACCGACTTTTTAGACTTTGTTATAGAGGATCTGAATCCGTTTTGCAAGGGCCTAGGGTCCGATAAGAATCCAACGGACTTAAGACGTGACATAAGTATTTACGACCGTAATTTTTAACCTTTTTTTTCAGTAAAATTTATAAACCAAAAGGGCGTAATCTCATCGTGAACTAAAAAGCTGGTCAACCTGTATCTTCAACTTAAATTGCATACTGTATATTTGAGTCAGTAAATAAAAGAATTTTAATATCATCCATGCACCTGCATTTATGTAACAACAACCAACCACCATACGCCAATTCCATCCCTCCTTTAGACACTGCATATTTGTCTTGATAACTCAGGATACCCAAGCTAGTTTATATCTAACTCGACTAATCTGATCAATCCACCATTTACTAGTGAAGACCTAATTAAACGGAAATTCTATGCGCAAGGAAACTTGCAAGGAACCACGCAAGGAAAAATATATTTGTTTGCCCTTACGAATCCAAAAGTAATACTTACCGATATCTGTTGAATCTGATTTTTTACGGGCCCCATAGAATAATATTTTAAAAATTTATAGATATTTTTCTAAATTTTTGTGGGATCCAGAATAGATCCAAACATATTTTTCTTTGCGGAATTCCTTGCGAGTTTTCCTTGCATATAGCAGAGCTTAATTAGTTGGGACAAAGAATTGATAGCACATAATATATTTTGAACTTGACATCTACCAAAGAACAAACTCCTATATTCGAGGTCTGAAATACCAACCACTCTATTTCAAACAATAAACATACACGATATTTTTATGAAGGAATTGCGAAGGGGAGTATTTGGTTTGGCATTTGGGTACAAGGGGTGGCATGGGAAATTAAAAAGCTTCTACCACTTAAATGCTATACAGCTACAGCATTTTTGGTTTGATCTTTTGGCCTTCGGTTTTCCCTTTCAATTTGTTTGTTGTGATCGATTTTCTCTTTCGGGTTTAGGTACTTTTGATTGTTTTTTGTTTGGGCTATGTTTGCGGTTGTGTTTGGATTGGTGGTTAGGTTTTGGTGTATTGGATTTCATTTGCTTGTTTGGGTTTGAGGTTGTGAGGTTTTTGGCTTTGGTTTTTTGGTTTTCAGGTTGGCGTCTTGCCTTCTTTTAGATTTTGGGTGGCTTTTTGCTGATGTGCTCTTGATCATTTTAATCTTTTATAAAGATTGAAAAATTCTTTTGCGTAGCCCAAAAAAAAATAAAAAATGCTATACACCTATAAAAATCATTTTCCACTAGGAAGTGGTTTTTACACTTCCCTTTTTATAATTCACAGTCCATTTTTTTGTTCTTATCCACATGAATTTACTTTCTTACCTTTTTAATTCACTTTTTCATATATTCAAGGGCAAAATAGTAAATTTATGTGAATAATGACAAAAAATAGACAAAAAATAAAGTGTGTATTATACAAAAAAAAGTAGTGTGCGTATCATTTTTCTTTCCCATTTACCTAAGAAAAAGTTCTATTACAATTGGCTCCCAAAAAATTCTATATTCACACAACAATTCAAACACAACAAATTACCTAACCTCTCACGTACATGTGAGGCCCACACATAGTAATGTATGTGGAGCCCACGTATACATGAGTGGTTGTATTTGGATTATTGTGTAAGGATTATTTTTGAAGTTCTATTACCATAAAGAAAGGAGTATTAATTATTTACCAAAAAAAAAAGGTGTATTAATTATTTACCCAAAAAAAAAAGGAGTATTAATTACTACCAGATTATGTAAATCTCAAAATCATTGGGTAAATAGAAATCTACTAAAAGTTCAAAAACTCAATACTACGATCATAAATAAACACATTTAATTCCACAAAACTCACCTTTCCGGCAGCCCAACCCCGCCCTATACCCATCGCCGACGAACCCATCTCCGCACCGGCACTGATACCCCCTCCGCCCATCCACAGGCGACAAAACACTCGTACAATTCGCATTCTCAGAACACTCACAACCACCCTCTAACCACCACCCCAACTGCACCACCTCAACTTCCAACGACGTCACCGCCGGCAAACCACTCCCTGCCAACGTCTCAACCGCCGATATCGCCGAAAACAGCGACTCACACCCACTCGTCATCACCCCCGAGTAATCAATAAACTTCGTCCTTTTATTTTCCTCCGAGTAACAACTCACGTTGTTGTTGCTGCTGCTGCTGCCGTTGTTTCCCTTGGGTCCGCACTCGAGTAACTCGAAGTGGGTCTGGACGGTTGTGTCAGGAATCTTGCACGTTGTTATGGGTTTGCTGCAGTTCTCGAGGAGGATACCGTTTTGGGAAGTGGGGGCGTAGTGGCGGCTGAAGAGGCGGCGGAGGGTTTTGATTGGGCGGCCGCATTGGGCCGGGAGATTGATCAGAATGGTGTCGGGCGTGAATGAATGGACGGCGAATCGGTCAATGGAAACGGTGCCGTTTGGTGTGCAGTTGAGTTGGATTGGGCAGCCGGAGGAGAATCCGAACGGGAACGGGACGGGTTTCAGCTGGCCCCGTCCGCATGAACGGTTGCAGTTGGCTGGGTGGTGAGCCAAAATCGAAGGGAGAATACATATACTGAAAAACAGGAGTTTTTGAGTTGTTGTAGTCATCAGAATTGAATTGATTCTCCTTGGCTGGAAGAGATTTTTTTTTTACTGTGGAGAGAGAGAGAGAGAGAGAGAGAGAGAGAGAGGGGTTTAATGGCGTTTTGTTGTGGAATTTAGAAAGGGCCAAGATTTTGTGGATTCCTGAGATTCGGGGTGTGACATTATTGATTTGGGGAAGAATTTGGAAAGGGAAAGAAAACAAAGAAATGAAGAGGCAGAGTAGGGGAATCTAAATTAAGAAGTCTAGGGGCCAGAGTTGGCCCTGGTTGTAAAGGTTGTCAAACTTTAGTGTGCGATATACATTTTTATGGACAAAAATGATACTCATACAACAATTCAAATACAACAACTTACACAATTTTTCACATATATGTGGGCTTCACACACATTACTATGTGCAGGCCCCACATGTATGTGAGAGATTGTGTAAATTGTTATGTTTGGATCGTTGTGTGAGTAGCATTGTCCTTTTATGGATCACTTTTCATCCACTCTTCTTTCACATGTGTCAGCCCTATAATTAATGGACTCTACACATATGTGAAAGAGAAGTAATCGATAGGAGGGATCCAATAGTTATTATATTCTACTTGCCGATAAATAATCGTTTTCACATTATTTTAAAGCGGCATAAGTTTGTAGGACCATGGGAGAATTGTACTTCATTAAAAGTCAAATAACGAAGGTAGCCTTTAGCATGCTACAACTATTCTGAAGCAAAATACAAATAACGCTGGTTCGTCCGGTGAAAGCTCGAGACTTTGAACACCGATAAAAAAAAAAACAAAAAAAACCCACAGTATTATTCCACCTTATTCTC
>BPLS01000634.1:49044-87110 GCA_019656275.1 Rhododendron kiyosumense
TCCCCACGAAATCATATCGGCTGGATGATTGATTACCTTACTCATTTTTCTTCCCTAGCTCACGAGAGGGAAATCCTTGTTTGCAACTGACTCTCTCACTCTCTGGGTTCCTTATAATTCCAAAGAGGGGTCAATAAGTCAACTAGCATAAAATGAATCCCTCCATTATCGAGCCAGGGAAGTCAACAAGGTGGGTGGGATTCGTGTCAAAGGGGGAGAGATTATTTAATGCTCTCAGAACACTGCCACGAAGTATTCAAGGGCTTTTCCCCGCCAAATCAATGGAGCACCAGCCGCCATATAATGCAGCTCTAGAGTCCTTCTTCGCTAGACATTACGGGTCTTACAGCCTAATATGTGGTGGAAAGAAAATCTTGGGAAGCTGGAGCACCGAGCAGTGCTCTAGAAGCACTATTTAGAATGATTACAGCTCTGAAGCATTAATATTTCATGAAATTGGAGCCTTTTCCCCTTTGAATCGATCATACAAAAAATTCTTTGACCTTCAACACACTCAGAAGCAACTTGCAAGTCCTTCCACGACATCGTAATGTCATGTGGTGAAAGCTCCAAATCTAAATTGACAATGCGCGTGTTTTCGGAAAATTGTAATGTTGGGGTTTTGTTTAGAAAAGCTTTTATTTTCAGTTTTTTTATTTTTGTTTTCGATATTTTTTGAAACAGACATGATAAACATGTTTGTGTGTTTTTTTTTTTTTTTACAAAATACATAATCAATTCCATTATTTTACTGAAATTCTAGAAACGCAAAAATTTCGTTTTCATTTGTTTTGAAAACACTTTTGGCAGCCCTAAAAATAAACAAACATAAAACTATTATGGTCACCAAAAACGTTTTTTGTTTTTATTTTTAATAAATAAACAAAAACTCATTTCTTATTTTTCGTAAACGAAAAACACAAACTGGCGCCTTTTATCAAATAGAGTCTAGATTTTAAGAATTTTTGCTCCTAAAAACTACAGTTTTTGTTGCAGTTTGTCAAAACTTTTTATCGAACATGTTATTGAATTCTACGAATTCTTGAAATCTCAAAAATGATATGAATATATGATTTTAGAGAAGTTAGGTCTGGAGCACTTTTGAGATTAAATTTTCGACTCTGACTAATTAAAAAGTTAGCTCTCAAAACTTTGAAGTAAATTATCAGTTTTGTTGTAGATTAATTTTCCTAGCTTGCGGGTAAAAATGCTCCTCTGCTGAGCAGCACCCTGCAAAGCAGTGCAAAGCGGCCGGATCGACCGCTTTTTTCGACAATCAACTACTTAAATCTTAATCAAGCAATAGATGGTTCAAATATGTGTGCGCTCAGATTCGATTCGAGCCATCCGTATTGAGATAAACGGCTTAATCGAATGCTCTGCACCCGCTCGGCAAGAAGTTACTCGGTAACCTCCCAGGTCTGCTCATAAGAGCCATCTAGCTAGGAGGGCAAACATTGACCATCGGTCTGTAATTCAGCCGCGACTTGCTCCCTCTATTTCTGTAATTGATTTTTCGTCTTATTTCGTTTTGGATATATCTAACCGTAATTTGTGGACTTTCAAATATTTGACCATTTATTAGCTCTACAAATGCAAGTTGCTTTTATTAGGCTGGATGTATTCCATAGCCTAAAGTCCAGAAGCTAGCCAGGCCCATAAATCATCCGTTCAACAACTAGTGGGTCAATGATTCATTCCTATGGTCTTACGATCAAAGTTGTCAAATCTGTTCTGTACCCGCCGGTACGTACCGTACCGGTTTTTAAACGGAACGCAAAAAGTCATGTTCCGTTCCAATTGAAATACCGGCCTGTTCCGGCCAATACCGGGTGTACCGGACAATACCGGTCTGTTCCGGCCATTTTCCAGTGTTCCGTTCCGGTACAAAATTAAATTTTTTTTTTTTACATTTTGTTTATGTTTATACTTAAAATTTTAAAAAATGGTAGATACTCCCTCCGTCCCATTTTCATTGTCCTTTTTTGATGTTCGTGCAGTTTTCAATCGCTTATATCTTTCAATGTGAATCTCCAAAAATATGCAATATGGATCTTATTTGATAGATTTCAATTTGTTCTATAATACAAAGATGTCAAAATCATGAAAAATATTATAAATTGAAAGATATACGCAAGAGACAAAAAAGTGAAAAAGGAATAATGGACAATGAAAATGGGACGGAGGGAGTATATATTAAATAAATATATATATATATATAATATTAATTGCGGTAAATCCGGAACGGTACCGGAATACAGCCCGGTACCGGTACATACCATTCCAGTAGTGAAAACGGTACGCTGGCGGGTACGGTATTGACAACTTTGCTTACAACCCGAGTAGCTCTCTGCCGGACCGTTCCTCTCGGTACAGATGACTCAAATCGAATCTGAATGCATACAAACTTGAACTGTCCATTTGCCTTCGATTTACCAAGATGAGCGGTCGGATAGGCCGCTCTGCACTGCTGTACGGGGAGATGCTACCATCTCCCATTCCCTATGGTTGAACCATCTGTGAAGGACTCCCTCGCAGCAGACTTAGCGGGGTTTTCTAATGGCAAGTATAGAATATCTGTCAAGATCAAAATTTAGGACTTTGATCCCACACTCGACTCAAACATGATGAGTTGAGCCAACTCGAACGACTTGATCGTGCTTCAGTTGAGACTTGCAATGGTGTTCATGTTCTCATTTTCCCTGGAACATATTTCTCCATGTCTCAAAATTTTATTTGAGTACTATGAAATGTTGCAATTTTCGAATAAAAATAAAGTATTGCTATGCATAATTTTTCAAAAGTTTAGCACCAATTTAAAGAATTACAGTAGATCAGATAAAGCCACGCACGAAATTCATGAATACATTGTGTGAAAAGACAAGCCAACAAATCGCTAAAAGCCAATTCTTTATCCTTCACTCAAATTTTGAAGGAAAATTACGCAGGCAAGTGAAAGATTAAGATGTGACTCCGTGCCAACTCATTTATTTGGTCGATAAGCATATTAAAGTTGGATTCCAGGAATCCTTCAAAAGGCACTTTTCAAGGTTGAACACAATTCATAAATATATATATATTTTAAAAAGGCATTAGATTCTTAATTGCTTCTTTTTATTGGTCCTATTAAAAGCAATTCATATTTTTTTTTTGATAAGTAACACAAAAAAAAAAAAAAAAAGAGAAGAAGGATTCTTCTTACTGACGATTTCCAATATTAAAAGCAGTTCACTAATGACTGGTAGTTTGGGTGATATACAGCCATTAAAATCAAGGTAGTGACTAGTGACAAATATAGCTATTAAAATCAAGGTAGTGACTAGTGAGAAAGAAAGGGTAATTTGGTAATTGGAATTTGTGTAAAGATGCGCTCATTAGTCCCACTTTGATAATTCCATATTTTATTTTAGAACGTCCCAAATACATAGTCACTTTCCGAAATCAACAGTAGCAACTTGGTAAAATATCATTATTACCCTTATGTTTAAATTGATGTGATAGTACATTCATCAATGGGAAAATGACGGTGATTTGATAATTAATACTCGCCAAGGGCATTTTCAGTATTAATAAATATTCTCAATATGTGTTTGGCGGGTATTAATCACTCACCCATATTGTATAAGGATGAATTTTACTGTGTTTCCCGATCGGATGCAACAATGGAGTCTCCTTCATGAACTTGTATTTTAATAAAATAAGACGCATAAATTGACCCAAACACCCTACCAATGAAAAAAAAAGGATAACTAATGGTCTCAGAGATGATGTCCCAAGAGTTTGAAGTCGATGGCAGAGAATCTGTAATAGAAAATCCCGAAATAAGATGGGGGAGAGTAAATTTACGTTGAGATAGAATTTTTCACGGAAGCTCCGTGAACAATCTGTTTACGGAGTGGCGTAATTTCAGTTATCTATTCGCACAATTAATAACTGAGATTCATTTTCAATTATGACCGGTAACAATTAATTTTTCTCCGGAAAAGTTTTATTAACATCCCGATCGTCCAAAACACTTTTGGATGGTCACGATTGAGTAACAGTAAACAAGTGTTTACAACACCTTCGTAAAGAAGATTTTCTCATTTACGTTTATTCATCTACCTTCTTAGTTCTTCCCCGATTAGACAAAATGGCGGAGTCCTTTATGAACTTGTATTTTAACCAAATGGGACCCGGGTCCTCCATGATTAGTTGATATGCATGTAAACTAACTTCGACATCTAGTTAAAAAGAATTTGTGAGTTTATCCACTAGCGAGGTGCACGAGCAAAATTGAATTATTCGAGTAACCATGTTGCGGGAAACTAAAGTGTGCGAAATGAGAAGAAAAAAGTTTCAATACAACGGTTATTTGTACTGCCCTCTCACGTGGATCCCTTCTTATGTGAAAGGTGTTACAAATAATCATTGCATTGAAAATTTTATCGTTGGAAACATGGAAAATTAATGATGGTAGCTGGTTATTTTAGCCATGCAAACAAAAATGTAACACTCCAAAATGAGAAAAACCTATACATACAAAAGGATTCCACAGGCGGACTTCACCGGAATCCGACACAGAAACTAAGTAAGTGAATTTAAGGTGCAGCAAAAGCATCATCAACCCATTTTTTGTGGCGGACTGAGGCCTTGTCGCCGGGCTTGGAAGCGAAGGGGGAGGTAAGGAGGGCCTTGACAGCAGTCCCAACCTTGCTCATGCGCTTCCTCTGCCTTAGACGGCGGAGGACGACTTCTTTGTCCAGAGTTTCAGTGGAGTGAGCGGGCTTCAAGTAAAGATGGGTCGTGACGAGGTTTGGTTTCTCTCTCTCTTCTGGATCAATTTCGTTGATATTGTTCTCATCAGTTAGGTCTGAGGGAGGTGGGTTGTTTTTGGAAACTATACAAGACATCTTTGTTTGTGATGAGAAGGAAGCAGAGGAAGAAGATGGAAAATAAAAGAGTTTGGAATTCTGGCCTGTGGGGATATTGTAGTGGGGCTTGGGTTTTTACTAGTTAGGATATATAGGGAGACGGCAAGAGAGGAAGGAGCAAAATACAATTACGGACACAATTACATCCAGAGTCGTTCGATGCATATGAACTTACGTACATTGAATGGTAGTGTCCGGAATCTGTAGTTGGAAGATGTGTTCCTAGACTTTTGGGAGGACGAGTGAACCCCTCAAATCATCTTTATCATCTTAGTATTAATACGAAGCAAACATGTTTCTTCTCAAATTATACTATTCGTTATATTTTTTTTCCCCAAACAAACGTGTTTCATTCATGTTTGTACAGGGTCTAATGAATTTATTTCCTTGTGGGCATTACGAAACCCAACAATCCAAAAAAGATAAAGAATTCAAATTACGTACTTTATACAGCAACAAGATCGATACTATAGAATTACACAAATATAGAAAATGCACATTTATTTCTATTTTCTTTTTTTTTTTTCTTTTTTCTGCCTTAGCAATGGATACCTTATCACTTTCTATTGCTGTTTTCACTAATGCAATGTGTCTCGAATCAGTTTGCACCGTCGTTCGGTGAATGATCGACTTAATGTACCGAGGGTTGTGTGGGAGCATTTCTGTTGGTGTGTTGGGGGTATGAAGCAGGTGTGTGGCACTTTGGAACAAAGCAAAAAGCAGAGAGTGCATCGCCACTGATTTTTCTAGGCTAAGTCGGTGTCCTGTCGATTTAGGGTTCTTTTGAAAGGGTCTACTTTTTACTCCCCCAACAATAATATTGTCCAAAAAAAAAGAAAAAGAAATTTGTATTGTCGAATCTAATGCTTTCTAAAGTTGGGTGGAATAAGGTAAGTAATATGAATTCTTTCATTTTAAGAAGGAATATAATGATTACAAATAGTCAAATACTACGGAAAAATAGATTCCTTCAAATGCTAAAAAGGTCTTGATTGCACGATACAATTTTGATTAAAAAAATGTTCCGAAATAACGAAAAAATAAGACTCAAATAAGACAATATTTTAGGAGCGTGAAATTTTCACCATTTGCGAATGTTTATCAAAATAAATTCAAATAAAAATTGGCATATAAAAAAAGGCAACCCGTGAGTAATTGAATAGACTTTTGAAAACTTGGGGCGTCTCGTGAGTAATTGAGTGAGTTTTTTTTTTTCCTTCTGATGAGAGAGTCAAGGGGGCCCACTCAACTCCCCACTCATCTTTGAGATCTCGCATCCAATCATGTGTTTTTATATTTTAACTCAAAATTTTCACTCCAAAATTGTCAACCAAACACAGTGGGTTCATCTTTTCTCAGAAAAATTTCACATTTGTTAACTTTGCTTTAAAATGATTAATTTGTTTCTAAAAGAGGGATCTAAAAAAGTAAAGCATTATGTTGAAAATACTATTTTTAAATAAATACAAAAATTAGTCAAAACAGGCTAATTTTTGGATTTCTTTTTTATTCAAAAAAAGTGATGTTTGAACATATTTTTTAACTTATTAGATTCTTCTTGTCGAGACAAACCAATATTAATTCAGAAAAAACTACACAAAACTAACAAATATGAAAAAAAATTGGATAAAGGAAAAAAAAACCTTCCAGAATTATGAAGGCAAAAAATAAACTTAAGATTAAATGCACATGAAATAAAAAGAAAAAAGAAAAAAGAAAAGAAAAGAAAAGAAAACCCATGTGAAAATACTGCAGGAAATAAGTTTCAGGTAGGCCATGGGTCCAAGAAACAAGCCCATTCCCAGCCGGGATATATTGTGGGCTGGGGCCTAATCTTTGAAGTAAATTAATCAAAACTTATATGTGTGCATTATATACTATTTCGGAAATAGTATTGTTTCGTAGTATTTTTCGTGGTGTTGATAGTTTGCAAATGTGATTTCTCGATTGGAAATATACCGTGGTTCAAAACCAAACCGAACAAACCTCTAATTAGTCGTAATTGATTATGTCATTTGTTCACTCCCATATCATACCAAACCAATCTGGTCCATGATTAGCCCGAGGTCAAGCCCTTTTTCCCGAGGAATATTTTCTCAGCCACCTTTGTCCTCTTGTCCTCCTTATGTGGCTGATTTCCATGGGTGGCTGATTGACCCAACCAATAATTTTCATTAGCATTCTTTCTTTAACTACTATCACTACCTTAATAAGGCAATCCTATAGAAAAAGTTGTGGGATTATGTCCAGGACTGATGTAGTATGAATGGTGCCCTTGTGCAGCCATCCCCAACCATCTAATTAATGTACACTTCTACCACCTTCAATGAGCTTAATTTCAGGTGTCCGCACTAATTTATGCGCACCTTGACTAATTCTGGAGGCCCAATTCCACCGTCCACTTGCAGAAAGACCAATTAAAGTCTGAGCACAACTTCCTATGAACTAACCCCATAGGAGTTGATTTCACATGAGGGGTCTCAATCCTGAGACCTTACGAGAGAGTGGGAGCAAACCCCCAAAATTTAAAAAAAAAAATGACATTAAAGTTATCTGGAATTTAGACTAAATTTAACTTTTTTTCCTTGCTATTGACGTATTTTACTAACATTTAATTCAAATATTACCTCTGCTTCCTTAAACATTGTAAGCAACTTTCATTGAGTTCTTGGGCCCGGTTGTCAGGCCTCAAGCAAGTGATTTCTTGGGAGTTTTCAATTCCAAGCATAGATAGCTTGCCTTTGACTGGACCGGGGTGAGAATTAGTTGAGGTTTGTGTAAGTTGGCTCAAACTCCAGGAACCGTCAGGAAAAAAGAAGTAGGTGATATTTGAATCACTGTCACAATGTGGTTGAAACTGTAACAATGTGGTAAGCATATTTTAAGGATTTGATCATGGTTATAGCATATGGATCTTGTCAGACATGATAAGGAAACACTGTTTGTGTGTGTTTTTCCATTTGGAGGAAGATAGGTAAGAGAGCATGAAACACGGCTTCAAGAACTCTTTAGAATGGGGGAAATCCATTAACTGATTGATACACAAAGCCTCATTGACAATGGCGGAAGCAGATTTCCATCGAAAACTTTTTTCAAAGTTGGTTGAGGTAAGATTATCAGTTGTTTGTAAGGACCGAAGTGACGGTTCCTCGGTGTTCGTTATTGGGGTCCGGTATCTTGTGGGGTTCTACAGCGGTGTGTGTTGCTAGTTCGTCGTCTGGTGGTGGTATGTATGCTGTCCAAGCGGGTGGGTTCTGGTGGTGGTGGTTTGGCTGCTCGGTGAGGTGATAGACGATTTGGTGGTGGTGGTGACTGATGTTGAATAGGTTTAGGATTTGGTTTGGGCTTCTTGGGCTGGGCTTGGCCCATTCTTTGTGCTTTGCTCATTTAGGTGTTTTGGGCTTGACCTATTGATATATTTTTTGTCAAGATTTCTTTAATAAATTTATTACCGTTTCCAAGAAAATGTAAGATTATTGGTCATGAAGAGGGGTAATTGTGTCTATTTTTGAATAACCCTTTTTTTTTTGCCTAACATTTTTTAATACCTCTAGTGGGCCAAAGTACTAGTATTTGTTAAATACTCCATACATCAGAATTTATACGAGATACCTTATAGTTTGTCCAAACTTGGAGCTACAGATTCAATGTCATTCAACCAAATGCTTTTTAACCCAACAAAAACAACGATGCATTTACCTTAAGTGTTTTTATTTTTTATTTTTTAAATAGTCAAATGTCCGAGCCAGTCTGCGTGCACATTGACTAATTCCAAGATTCTAAAATTATTACTAGACAAACTCTCCCGTGACCCCAAAACTTGAAATGTTTAGCCTTCACGAAGTTTGGAGTGTGCGACTTCATGCATCTGCCTAAAGTTGCGGGGATAAATTGAAAGCCTTTTCCAGTGATTTCTTTAAATCTTTTGATGGGAAAAAAGACTTCCTATAATTAGCTCAGATAAGGGGATATGGTTGTTTCATGTTTGTGCTTTTACATGGCCATTACGTTAGCAAAGGCCAAAGACCTTCATTGACGTGGCAGTATACCACTTGTGGAGCTGCGAGAAGTTTTTGGGTGCAAATTGGGTACAACTTGGTAGTACCCAGCGCACATCTGAGCCATCCACACGTATTTTGGATGGTTCAGATCTGAACACACTCTCTCTCCCTCAGCCGAACACTCTCTCTCCTCTTTTTCTCTCTCTCTCTAAAATCCTAACCGTCCAAAATACATTTGAACGGCTTGGATGCACAAATGGTACCTTGTGTCCTATAGGGTTTTGGACAACTCGAATGTGCTATCGGATACCACGTGTTCTATACCTTATTTGCACCCAAAAACTTTTCATGGAGCCACACATATACTTGTCTGTCTTGATGTTAGCTGCCACAATGGTTGTTCCGCTACGTGTCAGCCGCCCGCATGGGCAGTTCGTTAGGTCGTTAGGATTGTTCATCCTTGAAGCATAGTGGATGCTTTTCTTTTTAAAAACTAATTGTTTGACCAATTTACCGACAACCCGTATAATTTCGGAGCCTTAAAATTAATGAACAGATGAATCTTCGGTGGCCCTGAAGATTTTTTTTATTGGCGGTGAGAATTGAACTTGTGAGCTTGAAAGAACCAAGCCTCTTATTTGTTGTCATACTCTCACTCGGCAAGCATATACACGTGCGTATAAATGTGAATATATTGGCTGCTTTGATTGGCGTAGACCACAATTAAGAGAAGTACAATCTATTACTGTGGTGTTCAAATGTGTTTAAACTTAAGTAATTAAAAACACGCTCCTTATTTTTCACTCCCTCTTATTTATAAGTTATAACCTTATTTATTTATTTATTTACCTTTACATGTGAATTTATTAAGCTTTTTATATTCCGTCTACCAGTGTTTGGCCACTTTATAAGGGTTTCTCGACTTTAATTAGACCTCAATCTCTCTAGTAATGATAGCGGGGACGGACGCAGAATTTCAATATTGACCTTTTCATGTTCCTTCTACTTATGTTTGGCCACTTCGGAAGGGTTTCTCGACTTTAATTAGACCTCTCTCTAGTGATGATAGCAGGGACAGATACAAAATTTCAAGATTGGATGGGTGCATTTTGTTTTAGAAAATACTAACATATAAAAGGTGTTATTACTTTTTTGGTGTTATTACTTTTACCAATATAAATCAATATAAATCGTAAAAATACTACGAGAAAGAGTGTTACATACTTATATTTTCAACAATCTATTCAACTACTAATATGGTCATCCTCTATAGTTGTAGCTGCATATAGTTTTGTGCATTGTTACCTATTCAAAAAACAAAATCATAATACAAAAAGTAAAATTATGGCTGCAATTAACATCACTTTTTAAAAAAAGCTCTTGCTTCAGCGAGTGTTAGATTGTTCAAAACAGTATTAGACGGGCAAACCTATATAATTTTAAAGTTTTTGTAAAAAGAGTACTATATTTCTACCACAAATTTGAAATATGGGTAGGACAGTTGTACGGACCCATCCGCCCTCGATCCATCCTTGGGCAGTAGATTGATTCCTCGAATAAGTCGATCAATTAGGTCGGATGCCGTGTTATAAAAGAAAAAAAGAAATTACCAAAACATTGGACAAGTTTAAAAATAACACAATTGGATTGGCCAAGAGGTCTTTGATCCAACTGCATAAAATGGTGCACATAAGTGTGAGAATAAAGGAGGTCATGTGTTCAATTCCTCCTCTAATGTTTTAATCTAATTATTCTAACAATCCCGATTTACGCCGATATACAAAAATTTAAAATTAAATACGCTATTGAATTGGGACACGAGGTATCCTGATTCCTGACTAGTTTAAGTTCAAGATCCATGCCTCTGTCCATACAAGTTCAATATTCATTGCACCTATGCATGGTTTAAATAAAAGGTGATTTAATTTCGCCCACAGGTTGTAGGTTTAAAAGACAGTGTAATCAAATTATAGACCTTTGGGGTCTGTTCTAAAAATACAAATAAAACTTACAGTCTGTACCTTTTGGCACATTTTATCCTCCTACCCATATTTCAAGAGTGATTACGCAGTGCTCTTGTTACGTCACGTGGCGTTGTTCCACGAGTCTTTTCCACCTCACATTCAGTGACGAAATCCATGCACGAATGTATGACAAAAAACGCTCATACATGTAATATCACGTGGCGGTGCTCGAGAAGCAAGTAGTAATTTTCCATATTTTAGAGCTCGAAAAGTTTCCCATAATAGATTCTTATAATAGTGCACAAACCAGCCGCCGTGCATGTCTCACCACCAATCCTTTCTAACAAACCAAAAAAAAAAACAAACCAACACCAACACCAACGTCGGACCCTCATTTTCTCTCTCCCCAACAAAATTCTCCACACGTAAGACTAACGTTTTGTCCCAACACGTGTCCTCATCCCATTGCCCCATATCTCCCTTAACCGTTCCTCTCCGTTTATAACTTACTCTTCTCTCTCTCTTCTCCCGCCCTTTACACTTTTTATTATTCTCCTTCCAAAATCCTTCTCTCTCTCTCTCTCATCATATCTGCAACCTTTCGGCAATCCTTTCTGTTCGTTTCCTTCAAAGAATACATAGGATTTTGGTGAATGTAACGACCTGAAACATCCATGTACAGTGAGAGGAAAAGCTTACCT
This sequence comes from Rhododendron kiyosumense, assembly GCA_019656275.1. Classification (NCBI taxonomy): domain Eukaryota; kingdom Viridiplantae; phylum Streptophyta; class Magnoliopsida; order Ericales; family Ericaceae; genus Rhododendron; species Rhododendron kiyosumense. The sequence goes on from BPLS01000634.1 coordinate 60,624, forward strand.
TCAATGTCCCACAACATGATGCACTCCGACCCGAACCTTTCCTCATCGACCGTCACCGACGAGGACTATGCCGCCCGGAACAGCAGCTTCTCCGCCTTCGACCCTAGCCGGATGAGCGGGGAGGGGTCCCCCATGATGATGTCTCCCTGGAACCAAACCACTCCCTTCAACAAATCACCATGGTCCCAGCACTTTGACGAGAACCCACCTCAAAACCTCCCGCAAAACGGCCTCATCTCCTCCCTCGTTCGCGAAGAAGGCCACATTTACTCGCTCGCGGCCTCTCGCGACCTCCTCTACACCGGGTCCGACAGCAAGAACATCCGGGTCTGGAAGAATATGAAGGAGTTCTCCGCGTTCAAATCCAACAGCGGGTTGGTGAAGGCTATTATCATCTCGGGGGAGAAGATTTTCACTGGTCATCAGGACGGGAAGGTCCGGGTGTGGAAGATCCACCCGAAGAACCCGAGCGTGCACAAGCGGGCCGGGACGTTGCCCACTTTCATGGACATATTCAAATGCTCAATCAAGCCGAGGAACTACGTGGAAGTTAAGAGGAAGCGGACGGCTATCTGGATTAAGCACATCGATGCGATTTCCAGCTTGAGCATGGATCAACAAGCGGGCCTTTTGTATTCGGCTTCTTGGGACAGAACATTTAAGGTCTGGAGGATGGAAAACTCGAAGTGTCTCGAGTCCGTTAAGGCCCACGATGATGCCGTTAACTCAGTCGTGGCCACCGTTAATGGAATGGTCTTCACTGGATCTGCTGACGGGACCGTCAAGGTTTGGACGAGAGAGATTGCAGGGAAGGTGACGAAACACACACTGATAGACACGCTGTTGAAACAAGAGTGTGCGGTTACGTCTTTGGCTGTAAGCGGGTCGGGTTCGGTGGTCTACTGCGGGTCGTCCGACGGGCTGGTGAATTTCTGGGAAAGGGAGAAGGAGCTGTGCCACGGTGGGACACTCAAGGGGCACAAGCTGGCGGTTCTGTGCCTCGCGGCTGCAGGTAATCTGGTGTTCAGTGGGTCAGCGGACAAGACCATATGCGTGTGGAGGAGGGAGGGGATGGTCCACACATGTCTGTCCGTTTTGACGGGCCATACCGGGCCTGTCAAGTGTCTTGCCGTGGAGGAGGACCGGGAATCGACAGCTGGGGATAAAAAATGGGTGGTGTACAGTGGGAGCCTTGACAAGTCTGTGAAGGTGTGGAGCGTGTCGGAACTGGCGCCTGATCTGCATCAGATGGCCATGATGCAGCAACACTACAGTACTTCCTCGGAGGGGAACGTTTCGTGGGATTCTATTCCATCAGCAAAGTACTGATCAAGCTGGCGGGGCCGGGCCAGAACTTCCAATACGGTGAGAGACACGTGTAACCTTAATGAAGAACTTGTGATGATTCTCGTATGGCAACACGTCGTATTGAAGAACAGGAGGATTGTTGTTCTGTATTGTTGTGGACATGCATGATTATTGGATTATTGGAGAGGGCATTGAAACAGATTGAGATTTTTTTTCCCCTTACAAACATAGTTAATGTATCCTAAAAACAGTTTTTCTTTTGTTGCAGTTTGTGAATGTGTTTTCTAACATTCCCCCATTCTTTTGCTCCCGGGGAGTTTCCCGGGTCGGGAGGCACTAGCCTCACCATATGGGTGCCATTCATTTTGCGCCTCCATTTTAAATCAAACCCAGGCTGTCTTTTGTTGAGGATTTTAGATCTCGAAACTGATACTCGAACAACGATAACAGAAACATGTAGTTCATGTCAGTGCATTTATCTATATTGGCTCTACAAACTTGGGAATTCTGTACTAGTTTGTCTGGTTTGATAGTATGATAGGACTACTCAGATAGGAAGTCAAAACTAGCTAGACGGAGGTTTCGAAGGTTACGCAATCCCAGTGACAATAAATTATTCTGCATTGTAACATTTCGTGATTCAGGAGTTATCAACTAGGAAATTGACAAACAAATCAGGAAAAATGTTCTACAAGTTATTATGTAGTGAAATGACTTAATCAGGATGAGTCAAACTGTTAGTTCTTTTGCATTATTCGACAAATGAGAATATCATTACTATGTGCGCAATCGTGGAGCAGATTACTTGGAAATGAGAAATCTTCAACTATTATGAGGCACATCAGCCCATGAATTACCTACAGTAGTTTTGAATTTTCGCCCTTTCTTTCCCTTTTCTTTGCATGGTTCATTTCCAAGTACTTACTGCTTTCTACAAACTAACAGTTAGGGTTGTCGTGCAAATCTTATCTTTTCCTATAAACCAAGTGTCGTAGCAACTTTTTTTTTTTTTTTGATAATAAAAAAAAAAAAGTTTCGTAGCATCTCACACCTGCAAGGCTGCAACCATATATGATTATCTCAAAGCCTTGCTTATGGCAGCTTGAATATTCGTTTCCCCAAAAGATTTTCTTTTACTGTCTGTAACGAGGAGTCTAGGATCAGCGAAAACTATCAACGGTTGGACAGAGCACTTAATATGCAAGCCTTTGAAACAGTGCAAGGAAATGAAACAACACTTGAATTGTATTGAAGGCTCCAAACTTGAGTTCCCAAAGAATGACTGACCGTGGACAATAACCACGGTAGTATAAACTTGGGGAAAAGAAACATAAGGTTAAGTGATGTGAAAGAGCAGCAAAAAATAACAAGTACAAATAGATCCAGGCAACTCACCAGATAAAGTTCCAAGCTGATTGAGTATTATTAAGAATGAGAAAGACTGCGAGAATGCCTGTTTGTTGATTCAAGTCGTGTTTTTGAATTCAGACCCTGCATATATCCACTTCTACTACCCACAGAGTTCAAGTCCAAGCCCAGAGGATCTCCATCTCCTGCTTCTAGTATTCTTAGGACCTAATAAATACAAAAATAAGTGGTTCATTTTGTGCAATCGACCTACTAATCAAAGAAAGTGAAGCAATCCCAAATGATTGAAAAAAGTCAGCAAGAAAAAGCTATTACTGGAAGAAATGTTCAATCTAATTATAACAATAAAGATCACAGAGGGAGGTAGAAACCTTTGACACAGGGGGTCTCGATTCAGGATCAGGGTTTAGACACAAGAAGGCAGCATGACTCATCGCCTGGACCTCTGTTGGCAAGTCATTGAGTTGGTATTTATTTGCAAACATATGGCCAGGTTGTGCAGTCAAGGAGTGAAAATTTCCATGAACCATTTGCCGTCCCTCATAACATTGGAAGTCTATAGTTCTTTGACCAGTAATCAGCTCTAATAATACCAGTCCAAATGCATATACATCAACTTTTTCCGTAATCTTTCCATCACTAAAGTACTCCGGTGCAAGATACCTGACAGAGAATCGGCGACAATCAGATTGCCATAATCTTTGGATTTGGATCCCAGATTTTGAACTTTACATTACAGAGTTGCATGATTGAATAGTACTAAGACCCTATTAACACTTTTTCTACTTTTTTTTAATTCAAATTTGACGAATCAGAAAAGTAAAAATGTGAGGTGTAAAACTAACAAACACGAAAAATTCAAATAAGGACAAAACCCAAAAAAGTCCTACAAGTTCCTATTGGAACAAGGTCTAAGAAAAACAAAAAAGTGAAGGCAATAATATACAAAACACATCACGTTGAAAGAGGTGAAACTGTACTGTTTTTGTAAGCAAAAAGTGAAGGCAATAATATACAAAACACATCCCGTTGAAAGAGGTGAAACCGCACTGTTTTTGTAAGCAAAAACTTAGTAAGAATCAAGTTTCACTGCCTTCCAGAGTTGTTCACAATTGAGAGAAGGATACAATATTGGGTATATTTTTTGAAGGACACATGTGACAATTACCTTGAAGTTCCAACAACTTGCTCATCGGATATATCGCATTCTGTGGGCAATCTTGCAAGCCCAAAATCAGCAATCTAAATAGATAAGCCACATAATAAGACCAGTGAAGCTAAGTTGGCAAGACATGAACTTCAAAACCAAAAATAGCATGTGAAGATGAGTAGTAGCCGTGGCACCACATTAGAAGTCCATGGGTCACATCAGTGCATTTTAAAGTTGATCAATTTCTACTTCTAGTGCAGCATACTGTAGATATTAACGATTTTATTTTTGTTCACAAAAAAAGAAGAAGAAGAAGAAGAAGAAGAAGAAGTACCAGAGGCTCATAATCATGAGTTAGGAGGATGTTGCTAGGTTGCATATTTCTATGAACCACACGACCCACTCTACAATCTTCATGAAGGTATCTTAACCCTCTTGCTGTTCCAATAGCTATCTTTTGGCGTGAGTGCCAATCTATAGGTGTTCCCTTGTTCCCTATCATGCATAAACAACTTGCCAAGTCAATGTTGTGTTGTGATCAGATGATACATGCACTGAGGGCACAGCTAGTCAATTGAATATTATCATACTAAACAAACAAACATTGGCCTCCGTGCAATAAAATCCAGAGCATGGGCTAAGGGATGAGGTGCGTAAATGTACGCGGAAAGAAAATGGAAGGAATTAAAGTATTAAACTATACCGTGTAAATGGAAGTCCAAGGAGCCATTGCATACGTACTCATAAACTAAAAGTCTGATTTTTCCCGTGACACAAAACCCAATAAGTAACACAACATTCCTATGTTGTGCACAGCTCAGAACCCTTGCTTCCCTGCAGAAATCAGTATCTCCCTTTGAACCAGTTGACTTCAACTGCTTCACTGCAACCACCTGACCATCCCTCAAGACCCCTCTATGAACTGTTCCAAACCCACCTTCTGCCAAGAAATTTAAATCCGAGAACCCATCAGTAGCTTCCTTGAGGAGTTTATAATCAAATCTTTGCGGCGGTTTTCCAAAAACAGGTGCTTTGTGTTGACAAAATGAACATAAAGGAGGAGCTATAGAGGAAGTTCTGGCTAAAGAGACTGCCTGTCTGATGGTTGAGTCAGAATTGTACACTTTCTTATTAAACTGCACAATGGTATCAAATTCAGTTCTGGGAGTGGGAGATTTGGTCTTGAGGGTATTTCTGTAGTTTCTGCTAGGTGGGGCTTTCTCAGTAACAGAGTGATTTTGGGGAATCCAGAACACACTGGTATCACTTTTATCTATAGATGAATTCGGTCTTGTTGAGAGAGTAACTACCATTTCCCTGTCCACATTTAGTGCTTTTAGCTGGTCATTGAAGCCGTTGTGTATATTACTTGGATTCTTCATTCCCATCTTTGGTCCTTCAAAAAGTGGATTTCGTTCATAGACAATAAAAGGAGATTCCGTTGTGTCTGGACTGGATAATGAATATTCTCGTGTTGTTCTTGCATAGGAAATACTTGGTTCTTCAGGGCTGCTCACAGGAGTGGAATGCCTCATCTTGTGTCTGTGTATCTCTCCAAAATCAGAACCAGGCGAAGAAGCAGCAGAAAAGAAGGGGGTTTGGAGTTCATCTGAGGGTCCTAGATTTAGCCTAAGGATTTTTGGCTGGGAACGTTTCATTACCACAATGCTGCAGTGAAGTTCTTCCAGGCAATGCTTTTGCTCCTGCTTCAAATTTCTGTTTAGGAAGAACAAAAGCCAATGTTGTTGTTTAGTCTATTCCTGATGTTTCTACAACATGCATGAGAAATGAGTTCAATTTTTTTGTTACTACAATAAAAAAGAGATGAAGACATATTTTATGAAGATTTCAACCCAAATACAAGTAAAATCATGCTCTGTTAATTTGTGACTATGGGAGCACACAAAAAGTTGGAAAACCATATCTCCACAAACATTTTCATCAATTGCCTAATCATTTGATGCTACATAAAATTGCAGCAACCTGAAAAATAATAGGAGTTACCAATGTACGACTTCCTAATTGAGCCATTATGCCTATGCAAATGAATCATGAATAAAACTTGGATAGAACTTCAGGTATCAACATTGAAAGTAGACTCAGTTGAAACTCTATCCCAACGAGTCTGGTTGGTTCAGAGTGACAGAAACCTTGACATAACTATTGGGTTGGAAAACAAAGTCCCAACTAACTGACCCATGCAGTAAGGGCTCCGAAGAAATCCAATTTGCTAACTGTTACTTGTTTCTTGTTTGGTCATCCATAGAGACAATGTTATCACCTACTTAGATGAAAACATATTTTATACTCAATATAGTGAGAATTTAGTACACTGGTTCACCCAGTGTGGTCTTGAGACCTACCGGAAACCCAATTTGGTTGATAATTCAAGTGGATTTGGCCACCATAATTTTAATGACCGTCTTGCTACCTCTATGTCACTTATATTTAATAACTACTGAAAAACCTTGAAATCATTGCAAGGCAAGATGCTCCCATTGAAACTTAAGACCTGAATTGAGCACTCATATGCGTCATGGTTAAAAATGAAAATACCAAACTACATATGAGTCTCAAATACAAGTTGCATACAAGAATTCAAGACTTAGTTTAAACCAATCTCATGTCATCGGAGATAGCAAAACAACTGCATAGATGTCTATTCAAACACAGACTGCCTAAATATAACAGTACTACGCATAACAGAATGTGTCCATAAACTCCATACCCATTTTGCAAGTTTGGTACCCTTCCCTATAAGGTGGCTTCCATGACGGAGAAAAACTAACGAATCAAGGAAAAAAGTAGTAATTTGACACCAAACAATCCAACTGATAGGTAAGAAAATGAGAAATAATACATTTATGTTAAATTACTTGTCCAGTATGACCCAGCTGGCTGCATGATACTTTGCCTCGGCTGCAACACCTCCGGTTGGTGTACCTGATACCACCTTAATCTGTATTGTAACCTAAAGTCAACAAACAGTTATGAAGGCAGGGAGAAGTCCGGCAGTTACAAGTTACAACTATCAGTCTATTATTTGGTAAGCAAAGAGACGACTTGATAAAATTTCTTGCAGTTTGTTCTGGTCAGAAGTTATGAAGGCATGGAGAAGTCAGGCAGAGAGAAGTTTGTCGGATAATATATCTGAGGGTAAACTCATTGGACCAAGAAATTTGATAATAGTCGCTTGGAATATATAGTCCATGCTCATTTCTACTCAAAGAACGGGGACTTGGTGTGTGGTGCATCGGTGTTGATAGTTACTACAGTAGAAACAAATCTCTATGTTGCGTACAATTATATTTGTTTCCCCAACAGCAACCGTGCACTATGCATAATTTATTGCTGGAGGCTAATGTGGAGCATCAGGGTTGTACTGAATGGTGACTACGAAGGGTAATGCAATTATATAAAGATCATAGGATTCCCGAGGTCCATGCCAATCTAATTTAAACATTTCCTGGCACATGGTACCTCCGAATCTGAAATAAATTACACTTTCCCAAGGAATTAACAGGCTCAGAATCTTCCAAAACCTCAACAACTCAATGGAATACCATAATAAAATCCAGAATAATAAATTCTCCAAAGACGCATTTGATTGAGCATATACCCAAAGTATTATTGTTTGACCTCTTAAGAGCAGCTCAACTCAATTCTTCAAAATTCTTCATTTTGAAGGACCAAAATAGTATATTTAACTACAAAAGTAATTTTGCAAAAGTACAATTATTTACATTAACTCCAATCACCAATCTTCATTTCTTCAAAATTTCATCCATTTCTCTCCAAACCTCAACTTTTCCTCCAAATTTTAAAGTTGTGATTTTAAACAAAGTTGTTAGATAAGTTGATGATTGGTCTTATTTTAAAGGTATTTGAATCCCTTTCTAATTATACTAATTTTATGATAAATAAATTACAATGCAATCCAGGGTTCTCCATTTTTTGAATGATTCTTTATATATGAAAAATAAAAAAATGTTTCATTTTGAAGAACTCAAATGAAGTTTTGAAGATTGGTTGGAGATAACGCTTTCAAAAATTGATTTATCAAGCGTTTGCCAGACAACAATCTTAGGGTTTGCTTTTTTCTAGATCTCAGTTTGAAAATGTTATAAACTCTAATTAGACCAGTATGGCCACTCATACGAACTTATCCCAGCACTAATTGGACACCGCCAGTGAACGGTGGGATTGACCCTAAGAAATAATAGAGGTACGAACGAGCTAGCCTACAACGTGAAGCAAGCGAAATTGGGGAATTTACGTGGAGTCACCTCGATTTGATCGTGAAGTTTCAGTTTCATCTGTGAACATGACTGAGAGATCTGATGAGATATCCGTTCCGGTAACTTTTCCCAGTCACCGGTCCCACAATCTCTGGTCCTTCTCGGGAAGTTCCACAGTGATCTCATCCTACCTGCAACCGACATACAATGAACACAAGGTTAGGCCACATAATCCTCGACTCTCCGTTCCTCGAATCCACAATGATCTCATCCTAACTGCTCTCAATGCTCTACGTTATTGACTCAATTTTTCGCTTTCACGAATTTTTGTAGTTTTTTTTTTCCCAAAACATAATGGATCATATTATTAATCTTAATCAAAATACATCCACAGGAGACCAAGTAATCACAACGGTAGAGATTCAGTCCAATGGGCATTGGGCTATACCCAAACCAGACAAATCTTTCCGAGCGAAAAACACACACTTCTCAATAAGCTTCGATTGAATTCAATCGAAAAGGTTGTTGAAAAGAAAAAAAGAATTCCAATCGAAAAAGTAAAATGAAAAAAAAAGGGGAAAAAAATCATAACATCACGAACCATTCGTCGCCGGTAGAACCACTGCGACCACAACCATGACCACAAATTTTAGTAGTTTAAAAGGTTTCCGAAAGGTGCTTTCACGTTCTCTTACCCGCCCTCATTCATGGCAACACACGCGCATGCCGTGACTCCGAACACAAACGCCTCAATTCCAACGCAACTCAAAACACGAATGACAGGGAGAATTTTGAAGTTAGGTCAAAGCCAAATTACTTACCATCAGTTTTGTGGCCGGAAATGACGGCGAGGAGCGTAACGTAATCGCCGGGGTGAACGACGTGGGACAGAGCCCAAGCCAAGGCAGCCTTCGAGATCACCTTCTCCGCCTTCACGGCGACGATCACGTTAGAGGCGGCACGCTGTTTCATGTGTCCTGAATTATTTTGGCGGGAAAGTGGGTCAGAAAGATTTCCGGCAGCCGGGAAATTACGGAATGCACGCGTACTGAAAAGCTTTAAGAACGGCTGTTTATATTGCGGGAAGAATTGGCAGTTGGAACTAGACTACTAAAGTTGCACCGATTTCATATGAGAAAAGAAAAGAAAAGAAAAGAATAGAAAAGAAAGAGTTATAGTTTCTAGTTAAATCATTCATTCGGATTAAGAATTTTGATGAAATTTAAGAGAAAAATACAAAAATAAAATATTTTAATTTGGCTCATTCACTCTCTCACCAAATTTCACCATTTTCTCTCAAAGGAGGTTAGAGTTCGAGTCTCGTTAGAGACGGTTTGAGTTCAGAGTTATAGATAGCTTCGGGACTTTCAGTGAACTTACTCTCTTCGTCCCATTTTTTTGTCCATTAATTTTTTTGGATCTTTTTTGTATTTATTGCGTATATCTCTTAATTTAAATCTTTAAAAATATATAATATGAATTTTAATTGATAGATTTCAAATTATTCTATAATATAAAATTGTCGAAATTATGCAAATATTTTAGATTAAAAGATATAAGTAATAGACACAAAAGAGACAAATAAAATAATTGACAAACAAAATGAGACGGAAGAGTAACTAACTCATTTCCTCGTTAACCCCTTACTAATAGTAATTTATACTATACAATATAAAAAAGAAAAAGAAAAGGGGCTGTTGGTTAACTGTGGTTAAGTCTTTAATTCATTTTGAGGGGACCATGGCGTTAATCATCCAGGTTGGCCATCTAATTATTAGGGATCAAGCTTCAATTAATGGCAATTAGCCTATAATTTCAACAGTTCAATTGTAGCTTGTAGGTGTGGCTTGAGATCACTTGTCCGACTCGTCCTTTCGACCCATCTGTCCCATCTTTCTCGGCAGTTGATCTTGCAAACGAACGGCTGAGATGGAACGTGTTGAAAGCATGTCGTTTCAAAGCAAAGAGGTCGGCTCATTTCAGCCGTTGATTTGTGAGATCAACGGCCGAGAGGTGTGAGACAGACGGGTCGGACAGGTGATCTTTAGTCTGTAGGTGTGAACTTTTCGAGGTGCTCCAAAAAAATTTTTAACAAATAGTAAAATTCAATTTTGAATACATTTTCGAGGCTTCTTTTGAGTTTGGTTGAATTTGGTTGCATATTGATTCAAAATGCTAAACAAATGAAACATAAATACGGTACAATTATACAACCTGGTGCGATGGGGAGTGGTCATGACTCATGACCATGTGGAGATAGCTGAGGTATCGCCTTCAAAAAACGGGTAAACCAGCCTTTTTGAAAGGGACTGTGCTCCCGTCCAGTCTCCCTTCCCGTCCGTTCTAATTAGGCCATTTGTGGGCTTTTGCCAAAGCATACAATAATGATCGAAATCGTAGAACTTTTAAAGCGCGAGGAGAATATCAACGACATGGAAGTTATAGTCATTGGATACCGTTTGATAGAATTTTTAAATACATTAAACTTTAGATAATCATCCGTCTCTAAGAGAGTAGTTTAAAAAGTACAAAATTATGACCAAAAGTAAAAAAAGTTCACTAAACACAAAGAAAGTGTCAAAAAGCTGTTTTATTTGTCTAAAGTGATGTCTTATTTGAATTTTTTTAGCATTTGTCTATATTTTTATACTTTTCTGATTCGTCTCGTTGAGAAGATTAACTTAAAAAATTACGACGAAAAGCTAAATAAAAATTTACGAAAAGTAAAAAATATGGTTGTAGGTGCCACGTACCACGTACATGAAAATGTATTTCCTTGATCGAATTCACTCTCAATGACGGATGGCTGATGATTGTTGATAAATACACACCGGACCGGCAAGGGAAAAACGATTGTGTATAGCTCTTTCGGTTGGTTGATAGATTTGTTCTCACAATTGAATATGTTACAATGTTTGGACTTAAGCCACTCGAAAGTAATTTCTTATAAATTTTCTAGTCTCAATATGAATGCCTTACTTTTAAAAAAACAAAAAGAGAACTATTTGACGTGCACGTAAGTTGATCTGGAACCGTAGAAGAAAAAAAAACTGATCATGTGTAGTGTTATTAACTTATTATCAGGCACACAAGCAACATGTGCTCATAGTTAATGCTGTCCTCATTCATTGGTCCATATATATTATTGGGGTAGTAAGCAAATAATTATAGCCAGTAAATTAGTACCATTATTAATGCTGCATTTATCTGTCAATAGTGTCTACTTTTGGAGTACTCGCTTAAAGGAGACAAGGCTTTATCTCTCTTCCAAAGAAAAGGGGCCCTGCTAATGCCATGATCCAAATTCGTGATGGGGGAATGTTGGGCCCGTGATGCCCCATGACTATAGTTATACCATTCTTTGTGATCGTTTTAAAAATAAATTTATAATTACGATGTCGAATGCCATATAATATTTTATTGGAGTATTCTCTAAAATCAACAGTGTAACGATCCTAATTTCGGCCGAACTAATATCCCCTGCCAACTATTTTACTGGTACGTGCAGTGCCGGCCCCGGCATTTGAATTGTCTAAATCTAATCTTCCGCTTGATTGTCCCCTAAATATATTTTTTTTGTTGGATTTCTATTTTTTTTTTTATACATACAAATTTTTTTCTTTTGTTGCCACTTGCCGGGGGTTGTCCAAGCTGACCGGCTTGCGGGGCTTACCCCTGGCCGGCCCTGGGTATGTGGCCCCTCCCTTGGCCAATGTTTCCACCTACAATTCTTTCTTTCTTCCCAGGTACACATCCCTTTTTCTTTTTCCTTCTCTCTCGCCTTTCCCTTTTGAGACACAACACACACCGCACGGCAGAGAGAGAGCAGCATGAGAGGAGACTGAGCTCCACCACCGACCGGACACCACCACCAGTCGTGACAACCGGACCTCATCAGCACCGCCGAGCACCAACCGAGATTCAGGGCCGGCTTATAGGGTGTGCGAGGGAAGCAACCGCTTCCGGCCCCTGAATTTTGGTCCAAAATTGAGACCTCACTGTAATGTAACTTACATATTAATATTAGAATATTTCCAAATAAAAACACAAACTAGATACTTGATTCAGTGGTCACATAATATTGTCATGCTATTGGGAGTGTGTGGTTCGACTCCCATACACCTCCATAATTTCAATTATCTTTTTACAATTATAGTCATAATTGTATCCTTTTAGTTTGATTTTTTTGTTATTTTCTGTACTTTTATCATTTTTTAAAGAAATTCATGAATATGTAAGGGACTCAATATAGAAAATTCGCTTCGGGCCTTCAAAATGTATGAGCCGGCACTGCCGAGATTACCCACTGCCAGACGTGCACACCATCACCACCACCGAGCTCTGCCACCGCTCTGACCCACCACCGAACCTCTCCAAAAACCGTTCACTGGACGAGAGGTAATCCGAACTTACCTCCCTAAATATATATTATGTTCCATATTGATTGTTTCGTGTTTCGGTATGCAAACTCGGCCCCGACGTCGCTGGTTGATCCGGCCACTGTTTCGTTGGCCATAACTACTGTTTTCTTTTAAAATTGGTTTGGAGAATTACAGTTTATCCTCTCGTGATTTAAGAGCTTGTAAATCTAACTCTTGAGTAGTAGAAGTTAATATTTAATCCTGAAGTTAATTAGTTTTGATTCGATCTAAGTTTTGTTGCAAATACGAACTATTCTAATATTGTCAACCTCCGAGGTGATGTAGATTAAATGTAAATTTTTTTTTGAAAAAGAAACGGAAAAACAAGAAGAATCACTTAATTTTCTTAATATAATATTCAATCGCATGATTAGTTTCTATCGCATGAATAAATGTTGTTAGCATGTTTTGTTGAAATGTCTTATGTTGTGTTTGGTTTGATATGTGAAAAGTTTTTAAAAAAATAGTAGGAATAATAAGTGGAGAGAGATAGAGAGAAAAATGTTGGAAGTAGGAAAAATCTATGAAGAATTTTTTGAAAAATGCTTTTTGAAAAGGGAAGAGAACACAACATTAATGATGTGGAGATCTAAATATGTTAAATGCAAGTATTAGTTTAAGAGACGATTAGTGTTAGGTCGATTACTCTGTTTAGGTGATAGTTGTTAATGAAAGGTGAATATAGTTATTAGTCCTCGTGAAGCATAATTTATTTTGTCTCTTGCTTAATTCCTGTTAACTGTGGACATGCATGATTTCGAAAACCTAGAATGGACATCAGAACCCAGGGTGGTATACGATTAGAGGATCACGTAGACGCTGATAAGTAAAGGATAAATCGAAAAGTGATTGAGTTATGATTTTAAGATGGGTGCTAACAAGGGCCAGTCTTGTGTTAATGGGTGCTAACAGGGGCCCAGGTTGTTTGAGAAACGTAACCCTAGGTAGGGTACAGTGGTGATTGGCTGCAAGAATAGGTTGGGTTCCTTGCGTGGTTTCGTCGACTGTAGATCCGAGTAAATAATTTGGTAGCTATCAGCGGGACACAGCAAGGAGCAATTTGAATCACACTGGGTTGCCTTATGCTGGAGGTTGAGGGTACGGATCTCGAGGTGGAGATCCTAGACTTTCATATAAGTTGAAGGATAGTAACAAAATCAAGCGTCGCATTTGCATTGCACTCTTTATCTTGTTGTGTGTAAGTTATGGGTTTGGGCGGATTTTGGCTATTGAGCGTCATCGCTCACGGTACTATGTTACCCTGGTAACTTGAACGCCAGGTAATTAAGATGGAACAGAAGAGCATAGACAAGGAATGATTTGACGTTGATTGAAGAAGATATTATCGAACTCTGGTTACACCTTTAGTTGCTCTGTAATTTCTATTTAACTATTTTAATACTCCATTGTACAGTAAGAGAATCTAACAAAATACTTTAAAGTTGATACGCTCCGATTTAATTGGAATTGACAGAACTTTTGAGATTTTAATGCTTCGAAATGGAAATCTATTTAGAAATCTCAATTTAATATTTTTTTATGTCTCCGAATTTTCGGGGCGTTACAAATAGGTTTTAGAAGAGATGGTAGATAAGCAGTCCGATAAGTGGTATTAGAGCCAGAAAGTTGTGGGTTCGAGTCTCATGAGCATCATCATGAGGGAGGAATTGTTGGACCCAGAGTGCCTTCATAGATTTGGATACACAACATCACTTCCTGCAACCGAAAATTTGCGGATGCGATGTTGAATGCCTATCTCAAGCTTCTCCTCGAGCTACCTAGAGGATTCGAATCATCGGAATAGTCTATTTTATTACCAAACTTTTTGGTTGAACAAATTTTAGTAGCTGTGATCAGATTGAATGAGACTCAGCATTGGTAGACTTTGCTCTTGAAATAATTAAGTAGACGGTAATTCTGAAAATTTTAGTACCTCTTATCTCTTCCAAAACAAATGGGCTTTTGAACTTGTATACCTTGAAGGGCGATCTTATTCTGCATACACGAATAGTTTTCAAAGAGCCGTAACTATCGTCACTTGATAGGCAAGGATGGAGCCAGGGAAGACAAATGGCGGCGGTAGCCACAACAAGGATTTTAAAAAATGCAATTATTATATATAAAAAAAATATTTATCCCAAAATTATATAGACCCGCCATTGCTAGATTTTTTTCCCTTACTTTTTTTTTTTTATATAGGAAGTCCTATTTTTTTTTAATATTTTAAGAAAGGAGACCCAAAAAAGTATTTTAAAACTACATTCAATATTCAATGATACAAAGTGAAATATTAAAAAAGACGAGGTCTAAATTAAGGGGAAAAACTTCACACTTTGCTTGTTTGGAAAGTACTACAAAAAGGGAAGAGGGAAAAAAAAAAAAAACCTAAAACAATAATTTCATATTATTTTTCCAAGTACTTTAAATAATAAAAAGGATTTCATAGGTGATCAAACGATAACCAACCATAATTTGAGTCTTGATTACAAGCTGAATCCGAAATATGAAAATTTGAGTTCTCTAATACGACTAACATATGGACTTCTTTTTTTTTTTTTTTGGTCAATCGATAGGAGGGGATAGGAAAAGGGTGCTGCAATTCGCAGCGATAAGACTCGTTTCCAAGCATTTTACTTGGTAAAAGAGTGTCATGATTACTAGGCAAACCCCTTGGTCTTAACATATGGACTTCAAATACCATAATAATTGAACATAGCAAAACTACGGTTGAGGGATCCATGGCTTGTTGGACTCTTCCTCATCTATAGAACCGTCCTCCTGCTGGAATGGCTTTTTGGCTCCTTCTCTAACACATGGCATAAAATGTTAGAACCAACATCGTATCATGAGCGATTGACACTCATAATGAGCCGAAAGAATTTTATACTGATGCGATCGAGGAAAAAATCTTGGAGCTGCTCCAACATCTCGTCTAGCATTTTATCTTTATTGGGTAAAAATAAAAATTGAGAATGACCAAGGGCACATTAGGGCTGTGAGATAAACAACATTAGATACTTGTATGTCAGGTACAACAATTTATTCCATAGAAAATATAAATCTCACAGTGGCAGCTAATATCTCCACACTTTATTACAGACAAATTAAGCCATGCAACATAAACACTCTGTAACGCACAAGTTCATTTCTTAAAACTATAAAACAACTTCAAAGATTTTGTTGGAAATATCATGACTACTCATAGATAACGCTACAGTTGATAGAACGTCGTATACTCATATGTCGGGTCACCATCCTGCATAAAGTTCACAAGGCAAGCGAGGAGTGAGACGGACTTGAAGTGGCATCGCTTTCAAGTTGGTGAATCCAAAGCTCTCAGTCATATCAACAGGCTCATTAGCTGGAGTCGTAATCTCAAACGCATGTAGCAAACTAGCGAGCGTAAAGTGCACGACCTGGAGGGCAAAGGAAATCCCGGGACACACTCTCCTTCCGCTTCCAAATGGCATCAAGCCAAAGTGCTGCCCCTTCAGATCAACATCCTTGTGAGTCGTCAAAAACCTTTCGGGTCGGAACTCCAGTGGTTCAGGCCATAGTTGTGGATCACGATGAATTTTCCACAAATTCACAAATAGGCGAGTGCCCGCTGGGATGTGGTGCCCGCCGACAATGCAGTCCTCTATGTTTTCTCGTGGGGGAAGGAGTTGGGACGGTGGGTACAAACGTAGGGTTTCATTGACAATGGCTTGGATGTAGACTAAGTTTTTAATGTCTGATTCTTCTACTTGCCTTTGCTCACCAATATGGATCTGTAGCTCTTCTTGGGCATTCTTTAGTGCCTGGGGATTGTTGAGGAGCAAAGCCACGGCCCATGTAAGGGTTGTGGTTGTGGTGTCGGTGCCCCCTAAAGTAAGACCCTACAAAGGCTCATTAAATATGGAGTTAATTGGTTGCATGCCCCCTAAAACTAGGGTTGTTCGTTGCAAAGGAGACTGTTAAATGAGGACGGAGGGAGTAATCCTTCAAATAAACAGGTAAAAGCAAAATATTGACTATATTTCCCAATACAAAAAAGATTCTACCCCACAAATAAGGGCTTCTTAAATTTTTTCAAAAAGGAGACTTATCTTACCAGACATGTAGCCTTATTGATTGTATCAGCATCAAAATTGAGTGCCTCATTTGTACCACCATCGAGAATTTCCAACATTACGGCCATGAAGTCTTTCTCCGCCTCCATCGTCTCACCGGTTTTTCGTTGTTTGTGCTCGTCTAACCACCCCTGAAGCATATCATCCAATTTCTTCGCCGTCTTCTTCATCTCATTCTCATAGCCACCCAAATCCAACCACCTCAAAAAAGGAATCGCATCCGCCACGGTAAAGACTCCCATGAGCTCAAAAAACTCTCTAAACGCCTCTTGAAAACTCTCATCCACCTCTTTTCTTCCTTTCCCTGCAGTAACTAAGCACTTAGATTTATCGAATACCATTTTGTTCACCCACCAAACTATATAGGAGCCACATTAGGTTCTACTTCGATAAGGGGGTTAATTCTATAGTACTTGATTTTCAAACCATTCATGCTAAAATTAGCTCAATCTCATATTGGCCACTTAAAGCTAGATCGAATCGCCAATTAAACAAACACTTACCAATTATACTAAATCGAGCAAATTTTCTGATAATTATTGTAAAAATTAAGTTCTAAAAACAAAAGATTTTGCTATAATTGATCATTGAAGGAGGACATAGTGTCAACCAATGTTTGAGAGCTCTAAAATTTATCACTCACCCGTTATTGAAACGTTCAAAAGTCTATTTATTTCCTAAAATAAATTCTCCGGTACATAAATTCTCTGGATGCTACCAAGCAGGGGTGTGCTTGGCAGCGGTGCCAAGCGGCCAATCCGACTGTCCATCTCGGTAAGAACAACTCGGATCTAATCCGAGCGTATAAAAATCTAAACCGCCCGTTGCTCAAATTAAGATCCGAGCCGGCGATTGTTGAGATGAACAGTCAGATTGGCCGCTCAACATTGCTGCCAAGCAGGAGTACTTGACAACATCCTCGGGTCTGGACTACGATTTAGTAGTAAGCTAATCTATACATCCTGTTATCAAAATTTTTAAAAAAGTACTTTATATGCAATATTTTCAAACCTGCAATAATTCTAACTGTTAACTTCAAGGTTATCTCATCAAACCATCTCTTGATCTCCACCAAACAACTCCCCTTCTCGACCCAAATCTCATAGACTTTTTTCACCGATTCTTTCACCGCCGACTCACGCACGTGGGTAAGCATCGCGAGCCGGTGGTTCGACAAAAGCTCGAGCATTGCAATCTTCCGCATCTCGCGCCAATAAGGCCCATAAGGGCTGAACCCAAAACTGGCATAGTTATAAGTTAAGTGCTCCACAGCTATAGATTTTGGCCGGTTCGAGAAAACCTTGTCGTTTGAACCGGTAAAGCACTCTTTGGCTATCTCTGAATCGCTCACTACAAGGGCTCGGTGGACCCCGAGCCGGATTGTGAATATCGGTCCATGTTTGTCAGCTAAGGCTCCCAACACCTTGTGGGTCGGTTCGTGGCGGGATAATAGGCGGAGGTGGCCTATTAAAGGCCACGCTCCGCCGGCTTCCGGTGGGGATCTTTTGTTGGCGGAAGGAGTAGTGGTGCTTTTTCTGTGGAAGTAGTAAAGGAAGAGTAGGAAGGCGATAAAGGAAGGTAAAACGGTGATTGGGGGTGGGAGGAGGAATTCCATTGGGGGGGGTGGTGGACCTGGCGGTGGTGGTTCAACTGAGATTGTAAGGTTGAAATGAGTTGGTTTTCCACTGTTAAGATTGTGTGATGGAGGTAGCGGAGGGCCATAATGACTTTGTTGACCCAAATCCGTCTCATCGAGTTTCGATAAGACACGAAACTACACTTTCGGTGGGAAAATTTCAAAATACACCTCAACATTTATTCTAAATTTCAATTAGACTTTCAATCTTTTAAAAAAATTGATTTTACTCCCAATATTATTTTTCGTTAGTCAAAACGCCCCATTTTGTCCGAATGACTAACGGATTTCGTTCAAGGCTCTGTTAAATAGCATCCCAATCGAATTTTAATAATCCGAGTTACTCAATGTGTTTAGAACGTGATTTTAAAGGTATTCGCGAGAAATTAAAAAAAAAAAAAGACAGGGAAGGACTTCATCCGAACAATTTTTTATTGAGCAGTTTAATAAAAAATTGATCAAATCAAGTCCTTTCCGATTATTTTTTTGCTGATTTCTTGCGAGTATCTTTAAAATCACGTTTTTGAGCACATTGAGTGGTTCGGATCATCAAAATTAGATCGGGAAAGAGGAGGTGCGGGCAGATCCAGATTTGGTTCAAGTGAGAACATTCGGATTTTGCTTTGGTTTGCACCTCCCATTTTCTAATATCATCGAGCCGCTCAATATAATTAGAATGTGATTCTAAGGGTATTCAGGAGAAATCAGCAAAAAAAAAAAAAAAAAAAAAGACCGGGAAGGGTTTAATTTGAGTAGTTTTTTATTGAATTGTTTAATAAAAAATTGTTCAGATGAAGCCCTTCCCCGTCATTTTTTTTTGCTGATTTTTAGCGGGTACCCTTAAAATCACATTCTAATTACATTGAGCGGCTCAGATTATCGAAATTCAATCAAGACGCTATTTAACGGAGCCGTTAACGAAATTCATTAATTATTCAAATGGAAAGGGGGCGTAAAGTGCACCACTTGGAGTGCAAAGGAGATTCCAGGACACACTCTCCTTTCACTTCCAAACGGCATCAAGTCAAAGTGTTTCCCCTTCAAATCAACATCCTTATGAGTCATCAAAAACCTTTCAGGTCGGAACTCTCACGATTTAGGCCATACCTGCAGATCACGATGAATTTTTCATAGATTCACGAATAGGCGAGTGCCCACTGAGGTGTGGTACCCACCGACGATGCAGTCCTCTGCGTTTTCACGTGGGGGAGTGAGTTGGGTCTGCGGGTACAAACGTAGGGTTTCCTTGACAATGGCTTGGATGTAGACTAAGTTTTTAATGTCAGATTTTTCTACTTGCCTTTGCCCTCCAATATGGATCTGTAGCTCTTCTTGGGCTTTCTTTAGTGCCTGGGGATTGTTGAGGAGCAATCCTACGGCCCATGCAAGGGTTGTGGTGTTGGTGCCCCCTAAAGTAAGACCCTACAAAGGCCGGCCATTTCGGATTTGACCAAAATGGGCCATCGAGTATTAGCTGATCTTTATATTTTGGATTTCTTTAAATAAATGAACAGGTAAAAGAAAAATATTGACCATAGTGAAAAGCTTCTTTACAGAGCTTTCCCTAAAAAAAGTTTATGGAATTCAATCTCAGCCATCTAAAAACGTATTGGATGGTTTGGATTAAAAATAATTTATTACTGTTAATAGATTATCTATTAGTGTAATAGATTATTTTTAATTCGAACCGTATAAAACGCTTTTGAACGATTGAGATTGTGCGTATTTGTAAAGAACTGCTTTACAGCGGCTCCGTATCTCTCATTGACTATATGCAGGGACGGATCCACACCGGAGCTTGCGAGGGCACATGCCCCCACTCGAACCCGTGTCCCCACTCGAAATTAAAATATTTTAAAAATATATTTATGTATAAATTAACATAATTATGAAAGTGTGCTAATATATAAACATATACACTTTTATATATCCCAAAAATACATATGTAGAATTAGTTTTATGCTTGAGTTTCATTAAATAGTGCATTTATACTTTTTACTTTACGTCTTATGAGTATTTGTATATTTGAAGTTATTCTTTATTGATTATCGTTATTTTTAACTGTCTGATCGGCTGATCTTACCTATTTCAGTTGACCGAAGTTCGGTTCGTTGCCACAGATGCAAGAATCATGCTCACAATATTCTCTAAAAACTCCATGCTGCTAAAAGAAAGTCACAACGTGGAAGATCAAAAAAAAAAAAAAAAGGATAACGAGAAACGTACCTTTGTTACCACCCGCAAATTTACACACTTTACCTGAGATCGAAACACTGATGAAGGGAAAATGCTATGATGCTTTGGGAGCATTATACTTCCAATGAATTACAGGCAACACTTACCATTCACTAAGGCAACACTTACCATTCACTAAGGCAAAACTTACCACACAAGTGTGGTAAGTTTTGCCTTAGTGAATGGTAAGTGTTGCCTGTTCTGTGGTAAGTAATCCTCTGTTTTTTAGGTCAAAACGGTCTTGTTTTTAACAAAACCACCCTATTTTTAGTTTTTGATTTTGATCTAAAGGCTGTGATTTATCTATTTTCAATCCAATGGCTGTAATTTATTGGGAGTATGATGCTCCCATACCACTTGGGAGCATCACATAAGTTTTGATCTACCTGGGCTCGTAGCTTTTGTATGTTTTGTACAGCACTGCTATAAATCAATGTTGTTTGCTGCAGGTGTTCGCAATCTCAGAGCCTTTTTGGGGAAGTTCATTAATAACTCGTTACCATTTTCCATAAAACTATGGTAAGAAATTATTCAATTTTATGATGAGCTAGCTGATGTAAACGGTCAAAAGGTGTTACCAGAAGGAAGGAAGGACTGGTTCAGTCACATGCTACTTCCCGGTTACCTTCATCAGCAAAACTTGTGTGATGCTCCCAAGTGGTATACAAATCAGATTCAAAATCCCTTACCCAGTTTCAAATGGAGAAAAAGATTTCACAATAATGCTAGTTCTATAGCAAGCACCAAGAATAAGTACTTTGGTCCAACAAAATTTTGGATTCACAAAATGGACATTCCTCATGGATACCTGCAAAAGAATCACTTGTTAGAAATAAGTAGTATGATGACTTCCACTAGTAGATAGAGAAACCAAACCAAACCGAACCAAAACAACCTAGACCTAGACAAAGAAATTGGCCTAAATATTTATCAAAGTCAATTCAAGGAAATGAAATCAAGCAAAGCTGTTACATACAATAGCGCCAACTCTGAGACTATGTGGCAGAGCGATAAGGCGATCTGTAAGTAACAAAATCACTTCTCTGTCCAACTCAACTACCATGCTCTGCACGAAAATGCCCGTAACAGTGCCAGTATGCATGCCACATTCATCCTTGCCCTTAAGCACGGTCTTACTAGCTGGAAACCGTCTAGTATTAATCAACTTGGGGAGATGCAACAAAGGTTTTTCAGAAGTTACATACATCAACTGAGAATCTTCCTCTCCTATAAAAACCAACTTCTTCTTCAACCCAGAATAGCAAAACAACACTGCCAATCAGCTTTACAGTCACAGGATGCCAGGAGAAAGCCGACCCACAAAAGTACACAATCACAGGTTTGGCAAAACAATGGCTATCCTGCCCTTCAAAGTTCAATCTGATCTTGCAAAGCCATTAATTTAGAGTCATTCGCACAACACAATTTACAATCACAATCCAAAATTTGCGCAAGAAACCCACAAACATTTCTCGAAACACTGGAATTATTAACACACGGAACAACTGAAACAGGGCTGACAGACTCTAACACGCCTCAAACCGAATACCTCGCCTTGTCACCGTTTATACAATCAGTCAAAGAATCCGAAACCAAAGGAATCACATTCGAACACGGATGAATCACACAGGAAGTTTCCAGAAACCTCCACCTGATGATTTCCAAGAAACTCCCGCCACATTTCCACGGAATGAAGTTCCAAGCAAGAGCGTGTCTGTATCTTTCTTCGTATAATTCGAACGTCTAGGTCAAGAATATCGCAGCAGACGGCCGAGAAACCGTTGGAGAACGAGAAGCAGCTGGTTTTAGGGCAACGAGGAGTGGGATTGAAGGGTCGTTGTCGTGGGAAGGTAGGGTTAGGGTTCCGATGATGAGGGATGGGTGGTTGAGAGAGGATAGGGTTTTAGGTGGGAGGAGGGGAGGTCTGATTTCTGCCGGATGGCTGTGGTTTTAAAGATGGGGAAGTCGAACCGCTGGGAGTGAGAGATGATGCGGCGGTGACGGGACGCGAGCGGCGGAGGAGGTCGGAAAGTGCTATGATTTTCAGGCCCCAAGAAACAAAGAAGAGAGGCTGTTAATCCTATATTAATTGATTTTCAAACCATTCATGCAAAAATTAGCTGATCAATTCCCTATCGGCTGGTTAGACTTGGAGCATGATCAAATCGCAAATTGAGCCAATTAATTTTATGATAATTTATTGTAAAAATTGAGTTCTGAAAACAAACGATTTTGCAACTATAATTGATCATCGAGGGAGGTCAATGTTTGAGGTGAAGAACAAAATACGACTCACTTTGTTTGGTTTACATCTTAGAAAGTTATTTTTGATGTAATGAGAGGTAATGAGTTTATAGCATAAAATTAATTAGCTCAATTTAGTATTGGTAATTGAAATAAATAGAGAACAAATTAAAAATTACTAGTTCTTATACAATAATGCTTAGTTTAACTTAATTGTCATTAAGATAAAAATAACACGAACTCATTTATTTATGCCTTATATGTCAAGGTGTCATAAACTTTTGGGTCCTTACAGACAACCCCAAAGCTGATAGAACATTCAAGCATAAATCGTCATAGTCATCCATAAACTTCGGAAGGCAAGCGTGGAGTGAGGAGGACTTGAAGTGGCATTTCTTTGACATTGTTGAATCTAAGGCTTTCAGTCATATCAACAGGTTCATCAGATGGCATTGCAATTTCAAACGCATGTACTAGACTAGCAAGCGTAAACTGCAGAACCTGGAGTGCAAAAGAAATTGCAGGGAACCCTCTCCTCCTGCTTCCAAATGGCAGCAACTCAAAATGCATCCCCCGCAAATCAACATCTTTGTGAGTTGTCAAGTACCTTTCGGGCCGGAACTCCCACGGGTTGGGCCATACCTGGGGATCATGATGAATTTTTCACAAATTCACAAACAGGACGGTGCCTGCCGGGATGTGATACCCGCCCACTGTGCAGTCCTCTACATTAGATCAAATGAATCTCATCCGCCACGGTAAATGTCCCCATTAGATCAAAGAATGGCTTAAACGCCTCCCAAAAACCGTCATCGACATTTATTCTTCCATTCCCTGAATAATTCTTTCCTGGGTAAGTAAATGGGTAATTCACAGAATTAAATTAAAAATGAGAACAAGTTACCTTCTCCCTACTTTTGTTTGGGAGATGTCACGTGATTTTAATTTTCAAAGCAGTAAATAATATGTGCAAAAATTGTCATGATTGTTTCGGCATTTTTGCAAGAAAGTTATTTTTTAGAATAATATATGTAGAAAATCATTCATATATGTAGAATAATATCGCACTTCAAGGCATAAATGTTCAAAATCACATTTGTTTCAAAAAATTAAGAATAATTTTTAAAATGCCCGTATATACTTATTTAATGAACTAGTCTGTCAATCCAATGAGTCTCATCCTGATGTAGAACAAGTAGCGGCTGAATTCATGGATCAGTTGGACTGGTCGATGCGTCAGAAGTCAAATTGCGAATTACCAGATTTGGCAAAATTTGGTCGAGCTCGGATTGGGCCCATTAAACATAGAGTTAAGCAGTTGCATGCCCACAAAATCTTGTTTAGGTGCAGTTTGGAGTAACTTGAAATATTCTTTCTTAGACAACGTATTGTTGTTTGGTTTCTATCTCAGTAATATTCTCTCCAAATTTTTTGGCTGTTTTGTTTGTGTTTTTTCATTTTTGGTAATTTTTTAATCAAATTTTCTACTTATTTTTTATTTTTTAGATGTATATAGCGTATTTCAATTCAGAAAGTCAAAAAGTTAGCTAAAATGTTACAGTAAAAATTAACTAAAGACAAAAAAATATGCAAACTTCTTAAACATTTTTCTATCTCAAAAAATATGTGTCAAAACTGACATCCAACTACATTAATTATTTTATGATAACCTGTATCTCTCGGGTTTTTTAGAGAAACGCGTACAAACTAAAAACTTTGACCAGGAATCAAGTGAAATCTCTAGGTTTTCGACTAACGTCAATTATTTTATGATAATAACCTGTATCTTTGTACCTGAATTTTTTTTTAAATTTTTATGTTTTGGATAAGAATCTTTTACCTTTTACATTTATTTTGACGAGAAGAATTAGAAATGTTTATATAGGCATTTTTACAGTCAATTTCTTATTCACCATTAATTGATTTTAACCAACCAAGTGTTTGATATTAATCTCCTCACGAGGACGAACACAATAGTATGTGGGTCCGACATCATAGAAATGTGGGACCCACTCAAAACCAAGATCAAAATAAGTTAAAATCAATATTCTCTAACACGTTCTTGTTCTAATGATAATTAATCAATGATTAACTACATTGATTCTATAACGCAATTGAAGCAAATATAGAGCCAATTTAAAATTAGTTATACACTAATATTTAGTTTAACTTATTTGTCATCTAGATAAAAATGACATGATGAACTCATTATTTATGCCTTATATATATCAAGGTATGATAAAATTTTGGATCCTTACAGTCACAGACAACCCTAAAGCTGATAGAACATTAAAGCATAAATTGGTCATAATCATCCATAAGCTTTAGAAGGCAAGCGTGGAGTGAGGAGGACTTGAAGTGGCATTTCTTTGACATTGTTGAATCTAAGGCTCTCAGTCATATCAACAAGTTCATTAGATGGCATTGCAATTTCATACGCATGTACCAGACTAGCGAGCGTAAACTGCATAATTTGGAGTGCAAAAGAAATTGCAGGGCACCCTCTCCTCCCACTTCCAAATGGAAGCAACTCAAAATGCATCCCCC
This sequence comes from Rhododendron kiyosumense, assembly GCA_019656275.1. NCBI lineage: Eukaryota > Viridiplantae > Streptophyta > Magnoliopsida > Ericales > Ericaceae > Rhododendron > Rhododendron kiyosumense. The sequence goes on from BPLS01000634.1 coordinate 85,883, forward strand.
GCAAATCAACATCCTTGTGAGTCGTCAAGAACCTTTCAGGCCGGAACTCCCACGGGTTGGGCCATACCTGGGGATCATGATGAATTTTTCACAAATTCACAAACAGGACGGTGCCTGCCGGGATGTGATACCCGCCCACTGTGCAGTCCTCTACATTAGATCAAATGAATCTCATCCGCCACGGTAAATGTCCCCATTAGATCAAAGAATGGCTTAAACGCCTCCCAAAAACCGTCATCGACATTTATTCTTCCATTCCCTGAATAATTCTTTCCTGGGTAAGTAAATGGGTAATTCACAGAATTAAATTAAAAATGAGAACAAGTTACCTTCTCCCTACTTTTGTTTGGGAGATGTCACGTGATTTTAATTTTCAAAGCAGTAAATAATATGTGCAAAAATTGTCATGATTGTTTCGGCATTTTTGCAAGAAAGTTATTTTTTAGAATAATATATGTAGAAAATCATTCATATATGTAGAATAATATCGCACTTCAAGGCATAAATGTTCAAAATCACATTTGTTTCAAAAAATTAAGAATAATTTTTAAAATGCCCGTATATACTTATTTAATGAACTAGTCTGTCAATCCAATGAGTCTCATCCTGATGTAGAACAAGTAGCGGCTGAATTCATGGATCAGTTGGACTGGTCGATGCGTCAGAAGTCAAATTGCGAATTACCAGATTTGGCAAAATTTGGTCGAGCTCGGATTGGGCCCATTAAACATAGAGTTAAGCAGTTGCATGCCCACAAAATCTTGTTTAGGTGCAGTTTGGAGTAACTTGAAATATTCTTTCTTAGACAACGTATTGTTGTTTGGTTTCTATCTCAGTAATATTCTCTCCAAATTTTTTGGCTGTTTTGTTTGTGTTTTTTCATTTTTGGTAATTTTTTAATCAAATTTTCTACTTATTTTTTATTTTTTAGATGTATATAGCGTATTTCAATTCAGAAAGTCAAAAAGTTAGCTAAAATGTTACAGTAAAAATTAACTAAAGACAAAAAAATATGCAAACTTCTTAAACATTTTTCTATCTCAAAAAATATGTGTCAAAACTGACATCCAACTACATTAATTATTTTATGATAACCTGTATCTCTCGGGTTTTTTAGAGAAACGCGTACAAACTAAAAACTTTGACCAGGAATCAAGTGAAATCTCTAGGTTTTCGACTAACGTCAATTATTTTATGATAATAACCTGTATCTTTGTACCTGAATTTT
>BPLS01000634.1:87120-116847 GCA_019656275.1 Rhododendron kiyosumense
ATTTTATTTTTATATTTTGGGTCAGAATCTTGTACCTTTTACATTTATTTTGACGAGAAGAATCAGAAATGTACAAAAAAAAAAAAAAAAACAATCGTACTTTTCTTGTCATTTTTTTTTAATTTTAAAGTCGAAAGTCATCCGGTTTGGGAATGCATTGTCGTTTAAGCCGGATAAACATTCTTTGGCCATTTCCAGCTTACTTACCACAAGGGCTCGGTGAACCCCGAGCCGGATTGTGAATATAGGTCCGTGTTTGTTGGCCAAGGCTAGCTCCCAACAGGCAGCCCATATGACTGCGTAAGAGGGGGAGGTAGCCAATTAAAGGCCACCCGCCCCCGGCTTCAGGTGGGACTTTTTTGTTGGTAGTAGTAGTGTTTTTTCTACGAATGTAGTAGAGATTGAGAAAGAAGATGAAAATGGAAGGAATAATTGTGATTGAAGATGGGAAGAGGAATTCCATCTCCATGGGTGTTGATTCAACTTAATTGGATTTTGAAGTTGGCGAGATATATATGTGATGTAATTTCGTGTATTTATCGAATCAAGAAAAAGTGGAGCCCAGTTTTTTTTGTTTTTTGGAATCATCTCAATAGTATCAAGGTCTATGATATTTACAAAAAATAAGTTTTTTTTTTTTTCAATGTTATGGACACGCCTACCGACACTAATCTCTTACATATATTTGAGAGATGATCAGTGATCGAAGAGTGGTCGATAAGAGCATCTCCAATGGGAGATGCCTGGATATGTTAACGGTAACAATTAACACCAAAATTCAATCCAACCTAACAGCCTTCTTTGATGCCAAAATCTACGTGGCTTTGAAGGGAATGACAAACTTGTCAACTTTGACAACCACTCTCTTCCATGCCAAATTTCAAAAAATAACAGTTTGGATTGACATTACGGATTGGAGATGGATAACTTGATGTCAAATAAATAGAATTTGGCATAAGAGTTGGAAAGAAGGCTTTAATGTCAAATTGAAAATGCCAAAATGTCACATCGGCCTTCAGAAAACGTTTAACATCTACAATATGAAGTCATGGATTGGAGATGCTCTAAGAGTGTACGTAGCGTTGTTGATACTTCCCTCGTCTCTCCCTCCTTAACCGCCACATCCCATTTTCCCTAATTGATAACAGCTTTAGTAATGGATGGATAACAGATTTTACAATAAATTGATAACAGATTTAGCAAATAAATAAATTGATAAATTTTTTATTTAGCAATAGATTGATAACCGATTAACAAATAGATTGATAACAGATTTAGTAATATATTGATAACAAATTTAGCAAATAGATTGATAACCGATTAGCAAATATATAGATTGATAACAGATTTAGAAATAGATTGATAACCGATTAACAAATAGATTGATAACAGATATAGAAATAGTATGGTTGGGCTGGCTTTGTTATTGTTCAAAAATTAAGGGCCGTCAAAACTCGATTGAAGCAATGGAATAAGGAGGAATTTGGAAATGTGTTCACAGCTTTGGAATCAAGTCAGGAAGTGATTCATAAGCTGGACCTATTGGCAGAGGATAGACAACTCAATTCAGATGAAAAAGAGCTCAGAAGCAAGGCAAAATCTGAGCTTTGGAAATTGGAGAAAATGGTGGAATCACTTTGGAAACAAAAATCCCGAGTCAACTGGCTGAAACTTGGAGATAGGAATACCAAATTTTTCCAGATTGTGGCTAACAGTAGATACCGGAGGAATTTGGTGGGTTCTATTAAATTCAATGGAAGACTTCTGGAGGATCCGATTGAGATTAAAGAAGCAGCGGTGGAATTCTTTAGCAATAATTTTTTGGAAGACAGAATATATAGAGGTACTTTAGGGGGAATCTTCCCTAGAGTTATCTCTGGAGAGGAAGCTCAAGGTTTGGAAAAACCTTTTGAAGAAAAAGAGATCATGGATGCAATAAAGGATTGCAATAATTTCAAAGCCCCAGGCCCTGATGGTTTCAACTTCTCATTTGTGAAGAAAGGATGGAATTTTCTGAAGGATATGGTGCTCAAGTTCTTTTTAGAGTTTCATACAAATGCCAAACTCACTTCAGGTATCAACTCAACTTTTGTGGCTTTAATTCCAAAGATTGATGGACCAACTTCATTTAAGGAATTTAGGCCAATTGGTATGGTTGGTTGGGTGTATAAACTTTTATCTAAAGTTTTGGCAAATAGATTCAAAAACATTCTCCCTAAGGTCATTGGGGACACTCAGTCGGCTTTTATTGGTGGTAAACAAATCCTTGATGGAGTAATGATAGCTAATGAAGTCATTGATTTCTGGAAAAACAGTGCTCAGGGTGGCTTGCTTCTAAAACTTGATTTTGAAAGGGCCTACGACTGTGTAAATTGGAGTTTTTTAATTGATATGCTTACAAAAGTTGGTTGTGGGGTTAAATGGTGTCAATGGGTCAAGGAGTGTATCTCAACTGTTTCAATGTCAATCCTTGTTAATGGTTCTGCTACAAAAGAGTTTAAAACGTATAAAGGTCTCAGACAAGGGGATCCTCTATCCCCGTTCCTGTTCAATATCATTGTGGAAGCCTTAAATATTATGCTGGAAAGGGCTAGAGCAATTGGTTTAACAAATGGAGTCAGAGTTGGTAGAAATGGGGAGATAGTTTCTCACTTACAATTTGCAGATGACACACTCATTTTCTGCCAGAATAAGTTGGAGGAATTTGTAGCTTTGAAAAGGATTCTCAGATTATTTCAACTCATGTCGGGTCTGAAAATTAACTTCTCAAAGAGTGTGTTGTGTGGGGTGAAATGCCAAGATCAGGATGTTGAAAGTCTAGCTCAGGTGATGGGGTGTCGCGTTGGGTCCCTTCCTCTAAACTATCTTGGACTCCCTCTTGGAGCCAATCCAAGAAAAGTGCAAACTTGGCAACCTGTGATAGATAGGTGGGGGAAAAAATTGGCCGTGTGGAAAAGGAGATTTATGTCTTCGGGAGGTAAATTGACACTTATCAATTCAAATACAAGTAGTCTTCCTGTGTACTTCATGTCCCTCTTCAAGATGCCGATGTCTGTTGCAAGGAAAATTGAGAAGCTTCAAAGGCAATTTTTTTGGGGTGACTCCATTGAAAAGAAGAAAATCCATTTGGTTAGCTGGGAAATTATAACAAAGAGCAAAAAATATGGAGGTTTAGGAGTGAAAAGGATGATTGAACAAAATCATGCTCTTTTAGCAAAATCGTGGTGGAGATTCAGTAGAGAAAAAGATTCCTTATGGGCTAAGGTGGTGTGCAAAAAATACGGATTCTCACAGCAAAATTGGCTTCCTCAATTACCATCTTTTGGTCGAGCGTCCATCATTTGGAAAGATATTTGCTCAATTGGGAATATGGACAGTGATGTGGGAAACATTATTCAGGCTGGTTTCAGAATACAAGTGTACTCTGGGAATAACACTTCTTTTTGGAATCACAGATGGATGGGTGATCAAACATTGCGGGAGGAATTTCCTAGACTTTATTTGAAATCAACACAACAAGATGAGTTGGTATGTAATATGATTAATTCAGAAGGTGATAGGGATTGGTTTTTGTCCTTTCGGAGACTATATGTTTGGGAAAAGGAACAAATGGATGTGTTAAGTGACAGATTACGGAATGTCTCTTTAGTGCCGTCAAGAGTGGATGAGATGCTTTGGACTGGTAACTCAAACAACATATTTTCTGTTAAGTCTGTATATGATCTTTGGGAAGCTTATGCATTTAACACAAATTCTGGACTTGGGTCTTTGTGGAGAAATCTTAGCCCTCCAAAGGTGGAGATTTTTTCGTGGTTGGCTTGTCAAAGCAAGATTGCAACAAGGTCAGTTTTGAGCAGTAGAAATATAATTGTGGGATTGGATGAGCATGCATTGGCTTGCCCATTTTGTTCACTGGAATTGGAAACACCAATACATGTGATTCTTTCTTGCCCATTTTCTACATACATTTGGACAAAAATAGTAGATTGGTGGAATCTAACTTGGGTGGCTCATTCAAATTTGTTGGATTTATCTTCCTGGTGGTTTTCGTCTGGGTTCAAAAATTTGGAAAAACATATGTGGGAATGCTGCTTTTATGCAACATTATGGTCTATTTGGATTGCAAGGAATGATGTTATTTTCAACAACAAAGCTGCGGATCGTAACCAAGTGGTAGAGCTAACCAAAACAAGGGTAGCTTTATGGATCAAAGCTAGATTTGATATCAAGGTGTATACGGTGGAAGATATTAAAAGAAATCTTGATGGTGCTAGACGTCTCATTATTTAAGAGTGTTTGGCTGTATTTTCCCTTTTATTTACCTTGTCTTTGTTTATCTTTGTAGGGTTGGGTTGAACTTTCTGGTTCTCCCTTCCTTTTTACTCGATGTATCCTCTTCGAGTTTAATAAAATTTTCTTTTGCCGATTAAAAAAAAAAACCGATTAGCAAATAGATTGATAACAGATTTAGAAATAGATTGATACTAGCTAGATTGTAATAACAGTTAGGTTGTAAATTCCAGTAACAGCTAGTTGCAATAGATTTAGAACATCATTAAACAAAATAAATTTCTTTTGAAAAAGATCAAACGTAATACATTGTCACAATTGATTAGTTTCATTTAAAAATAAAATAAAATAAAACTCAATTACTACTGCTTCCCAGTTCTCCTCTCAAAAGATTCCATTCTTTTACGGAAATAATATAGCTTTTGCTCATCATCCATGTTAAACGTATAATTCATACTCATGATTTTCATCTCCATCTCTACTTTTTTTAATTGTGCCTTCCTCCTTTTTTTTTTCTTGTCTCAAAATCTCCATTTTCGAACATCTCCTTGCATTTTTTCAGACTGATCGTTCTCATTATTACTTTTTTATTCACATGATAGAGTTATCCAACCCATTTCCAAAAAGATCCATTTTTTTTTTTCTCGTTGCCACAGATGGCATCTACACTAGTATTAAGCCATGCACTCACGAGAAGACGGTTGTCTTCCAAACTAAAGCTGGCACCGCAAATAGTAGTAGGTTTCTTATTTGGAGTTTCATCGATCATTTTTAGGTTCTGATATCTCACTAGAAAATCGAGATTGTTTTGTGGAAAGGAAAGGAAATGGATAGTATATATGAGCAATCCACGGTGTAAATGAGGAAAACCAGTTTATTCAAGTCCATATTTATAGACAAAAAAAATAGAGCTCCCATATCTTAAAAAAATAAATAAATAAATCTCAGACGGCTATTTTTTAAAAATAACGGTCATTTATATTTAACCAAAGTACATTTGGCATGGAGGGGTATTGCCTTCAAATTTCGCAGATCGGCGTGCACTTCAAATCTAGACTTCAAAGCTGGCCCTGCCTTCACCATATATAGTATGCAACAAACATCTCAACTAGGTTGGCCAGGCTTGCTTATGACAATTATTTGCAAATCCAAGACCTAACAAGAGGAGAAGAAAAAAGAGTTGGCCAGGCGCCAACTTGATACAACAACAAAAGGAAAAAGACCATCGCCTAATTGAAAGCCCAGCGCCTAATCTCATGAAATAGAGAAAATAGAAAGCCCAGTGGCTGATGCCTAATCTCAAGAAGTACGAAATCCATATTCCTATTTGAGATTAAATTATTTATATTGGCGGTGTAAACATTTATTTCCTTCAAATCAATTACATATATTGTGCCATCTCATATTAATCGGGACAACTGTTTTGACGACATGGGACAATGCAATTGACTTGGAGGAAACAAATGTTTACACTGCCGGAATATATAATTTATTTTCATTCCTATTTCCTACAACTACTGTACATATCTTTGGGAAAACCAAGGGAGGTGCTTTGCGGTGTGCACGGTGCTGCTGTGCCCGTTTGGACCGTCCAGATTGCCGAATGGTTAAACGGTTGAGATTACACACTACACCGTACAATCCAGACTGTTGATTGCTGAGATCAATGGTTCAGATGACACAACACCTTCCCCGAAACATCCCAAATCCCATATGAGGTGACTACTAGGGACACAAACAATTCAGGTGCAGATCCAAACATAGATGAGTCTAAGGCTCCGTTTGTTTGAATGTAAAATATTTTTCTGCAAAATGTCTTACTTATTTTTTGGTGTTTGAATTTTGATTGGGCAAAAAATAGGAAAATATTTTACCGGGTAAAAACATTTTACTTCATAAGCCATTGTCCGAATTTGGCTTCACTACTTGACAAATAATTACGTTACTTTACAGAGCTTCCCTATAGTCCCATTCTTATCCACCTACATATGTATGTATGTATGTATGTACGTATGTATGTATGTGTGTGTGTGTATACACACACACACATGCATCATTTTACAATTATCAACCAAACACCAGGAAATAAAAATGAAACTTTTATTTTCTACAAAATAATTGTACATGAAAAAACTTTTACATTGAAAAACATTTTACTTTGAAACAAACGGAGCCTAAAACTGTGCAATTTATGTGGGTTCTTACAAATGTAATAGGAAATCCTGCAATAACTCCAGCAGCCAATTTCAAGGTTATGTGCTCCAACCATCTCTAATATGTATTTTGGCCGGTTCGGGAATGCGTTGTCATTTAAGCGGATAAGCATTGGCTATTCCAGGCTTACTTACCACGAGGGTTCGGTGGACCCCGAGCTAGATTGTGAATATATGTCCGTGTTTGTCGACCAAGGCTCCCAATTCCCAACAGGTTGCCCATATGACCCCATAAGAGAGGTGTTAGGAATATGTGTGAAAGGTTGAGTTTCACATCGAATAAATAAAAAAAAGAAACGAATCTTAATATACAATTGGATAGCTCAATACTTAGCATTTTAAGAAGATACGGATCATTCAATGTGTATTAGATCCATAAGGTATGATTCGGGCCTCTCCAGACTACAAATCCTGCCAATGTCATACATATTCGTCTGGTACTTTCTTACGTTTGTATAATATTTTTTCGCTGGCTTTTGTTAAAAATTACAAATTGCTTAAAATATTATTTAAAAGAAAAAAAAAATGGCAGAAGCAATTGCTCGGGAAAGGTAAAAGCAAAGCTCTACATCATTTGGTAAGTTGAGCAAATGATGATATCGAAATTTACCGTTCTTCTCAAGAAAAATATGTTCTGAAAAGATATAGATCGGCATTTGATGAGCAAACCCGACACGAGGCAGAAAATGGGCCACCTTTATGCTGCACTTGGGTCACAAGCCACCTCCTTGATAACGAGTCGGACAACATCATTTGGTAAGTTGAGTAAAGAATCAATCAAGACCTTAGTGATATTCGACTGAGTTGTTTTTTTACGTTGATTCTTAAAATACTATTTTAAATAAATTGAACAGTTCCGATCATTTACTTAAGTAAATATGGTACTTCCTCTGTCCTAATTTAATTGTCTCTCGTTCTATTTTAACCGGCTAAAACATGAGTTATATCTTTAATTCCGTATTGAATTTCATATCGAATATGGATCTTATTTGATAAATTTTTATTAGTTATATAATACTTTGTTTTTAAAATCACATAAAATATTATAAATTACAAGATATAATCAATTGAAAAGTAGCACGAACTTTCAAAAAAAACAATTAAATTGAGACGGAGGGAGTAATTGTTAACCAACCAATCAGTATTTTTCACCCGCACAAAAAAAAAAGAGAGAACAATCAGAGAACACCAAGATATATGTGAACTACCCTAGCTAAATGGGAAAAAATCACAAGAAGGGATCAAACACTATAAACATGGAGTGGTTACAAGTAATCTTACACTACGATTTAAATCCGCATAATCGAGCCTAAGATCTACTTGGCGAATCCACGTTCACCACATTCAGTGTTTGATCACTGGTGCTTAGAATCTACAAGTCTACAATTTGTTTGTCTCCCAGAATCCAGCGAAGCACTTTGCTCAAAGATTAATTGAGTTGATGTTGTAAACTCCTTGAAGTTGTATTGAATTAAATACCAAAAAAAAAAAAAGAATTGTATTGAATGCTCAATGATCCACAAATGTTTTGACCTCATTGATGCATATATATAATGTTACTATTTAAACGCGCAGAAGTTGCTCGAGCAAAATGTCCAGTAACTTGCAAGAAGAACTGTGGGCTGGACATGGGTCTGACAGTGGCTCAAGCCACTTCATGGAAAACCAAAATGATACTTCGATTGATACTTCTTGATTGATGTCCCGGACCACGATGCAAACTATGAACTATATTACCGCACTCATACACTTGATACATGTTCGAAATGATTTCTTTCCATGTAATCCCTAAACAAACTCTCTAAAATGTAAGTAAAATAAAATAGAATTCTTGATAAACGAGATACAGAGAATGCGTGTGTTGCTAATGGAATTGCCGACACCAAGGAGCTCGGCCTTTTGGATCAGCTACACAAATTATTACTGAAAAGCCATGCAACAGGAAAACCCAAAAACCATCAAGTTCCTTGATCATGGATAACCCCATTAGCGCGTATAGCACATTCCCACCTTATAAATCATTCACCACCCTGCATAAACTCGAGAAGGCAAGCGTGGAGTGAGGACGACTTCAAGCGGCATTGCTTTGACATTGGTGAGTCCAAAGCTCTCAGTCATATCAACAGGCTCATTATTTGGTGTCGCAATCTCAAACACATGTACCAAACTAGCGAGCGCGAACTGCACAATCTGAAGCCCCAAAGAGATTCCAGGGCATCCTCTCCTTCCGCTCCCAAACGGAAGCAACTCGAAATGCTTCCCCCTCAGATCAACATCTTTGTGAGTCGTCAGAAACCTTTCGGGCTGAAACACCCACGGGTTGGGCCATACTTGGGGATTGTGATGAATCTTCCACAAGTTCACAAATAGGGTGGTGCCCGCAGGGACGTGGTACCCGCCCACGGTGCAGTCCTCTATGCTTTCCCGTGGGGGCATGAGTTGGGTCGATGGGTACAAACGTAGGGTTTCCTTGACTATGACTTGGATGTAGACTAGGTTTTTAATGTCTGAATCTTCTACTTGCCTTTGTCCACCGATTTGGCTGTCTAATTCTTCTTGGGCTTTCTTTAGCACATGGGGATTGTTGAGGAGCAAAGCTACAGCCCATGTAAGAGTAGTGGTTGTGGTATCTGTGGTCCCTAAAGTAAGACCCTATACATAGGGCCGTGGAAATGGAATTAGAAGTTATGCTCTTGTCTTGACTAGGGATGGGAATGCTGTCAAGCATCACTCTGCAAAGCGGTCAATCCAGTCACTTATCTCGGCGATCGACAGCTCGGATCTTTATCAAGAAATAAACGATTCAGATTTGTATACTCAGATTTGATCTAAACCGTCCGTAATGAGATAAACGATTGGATCAGCTGCTCTATACCGCTCGGCAGGGAGCTGCTCAGCAGCATCCCTGGTCAAGAAAATAAAAAACTACTGAAAGATATTGTCCGGAGTTTTAAAATCCAGTACGGACGAGTGAAAGGACACAAAAATAGTCTTTTTCAAATTAGTTTCTGGTTACTGATCAGTTTTTTTTTTTTCATTACTTTTTAATTCTTTGATTCTTTCCGTTACACCGAATGATAATGGTAGACATAAAAAATATGACATCTCACTTAATTTAAGATAGGAAATATGATCAAATAATCTTTTTTTTGCTCGTTGATCAAATAATCAATATATATAAGGGAAAAACATAAAAAATAATAAAATAATGAAGCATTTTGTTTTTCATAAAAAAGAAATTAAGTGTTTCTTAAACATTTCCAAAAGGATTGTCTTACCTGGCATGTAGCCTTGTTGACTGTATCAGCATCAAATTTGAGAGCATTATTGTTTGTGCCACCATCAAGAATTTCCAACATCACGTCCATGAAGTCTTTATCCGCCTCCGCCGCCTCACCAGAAATTTTTCGCCGTTTATGCTCATCTAACCATTTTTGAAGAAGATCATCCATTTTCTTCCCAGTTCTCTTCATCTCCTTCTCGTAACCTCCCAAATCCAACCATCTTAGAAAAGGAATCACATCTCCCACGGTAAACACCCCGATCAGCTCAAAAAATGCCCTAAACGCCTTCCGAATACCCTCATCCACCTCCGGTTGTCCATTTCCTGCAATAATTAATTGTTTTCCTGCTGGGTAAGAAAAGGGTGAATTGATAGAAGGAAAATAAAAAAAGAAACCTAATCTCCTCCTCCCTTCTTTTGATCCATTTTGGAGATGTCACATGATTTCAAATACCAATTTTTCAAAGAAAGTAAAAGGTAGGTGCACGAAAGTAGAAAATCATACCCTTCCCATACTTGACAGGGTATTCGACTTCGAAAGCACCATCCCCACTTCTAAGGGTAGAAGATCGGGTGATAATCTCAGTGGCGGCTCCAAGATTTTACAGGAGGGTGTTCAAAAATCACTTTAATTTTAGTAGCTTTGTTACCCAATTGCTATCCACAATATCTCATATATATGTTATTACTTATATATGGTGTGAAAAAAAAAAATTGAAATCACAATTGTAGTCCTGAGTTCTCATATTTTCAGCTAAGCAGTATTAAAGAGGTACATTATTTCACTAATATATATCTTTATTCAAAAAATTGAGGCGAATAGGTTTTTTTTTTTTTTATCAGCAAAGAATTTTATTAATCTTTGCCATGGACTTTTTTTTTGAGATACATTTCCTCTTTTTTTTTTCCCTATATATTATTAGACTTATATGACAATATTTTTTTTGCCGTGGTCATAAACCCAAATGAAAATTGTTCAAGTCAACATGAAGTAATTCGCTTAGAAAATCCGCTAGTATTACTAAGATCAACAAAAAAAATCGGCGAAGATGAATCTTACAACGTAGTTCAAAATAAAGATCAATACATTTTCACAGTAGGCAAGGTATATTGAGTCGATCGTTGTTGAGCTAATGTAATACTCGTATTATGTGTTTAACTATGAGTTACCTGGAGCAACGAGTGTCCATAATTCATTGAACACTATGTTCAAAAATAACCTCACATAGTATATATAACTAGTACTACTCTTTCCATCTCTTTTTTTAGAGTTCAGTATTTCATTTATGGTTATCCTTTAATAAGTGTTCATTTTTGTAAAGTTGGGTAAAAATTGGTAAATCTTCCATTTAGCCTATAAAAGTATATTTTATTTTGAACAGTTAGTGAGTAAAACTGTAATGATTATGTCTCCATAGAGAATAAACAAAAAAAATGGAGATAAAGTTGATGTGAAAGGTATAATAATAATGTCTTTTTAATTAGTTGAAATTACGAAATTAGGTACTTAAAAAGGGTCGGATGAAATAGTAAATTTCACGAAGGAAAAAGTAAAATAGGTTTGGGTTAACGTGTCAGATTTTTGGCTAAATGTACCGACACGAATACATAAATTAACAGGTTAACTGTGTCATTTTTGGGTTTTGCGGGTTGAATCTGAACCCAGTCCGTTTAGCTATCGTGTTCTCGGATAGTGCCATTTACTACAATCCCACGCTTGGGATTTTCCAGATGAGGCCTGCTTTTCCCCACTCCCCTGACACCCCAACCCTCCCGATCCCACACCCCATTTCCACTATTACCCCTCTTTCCTCCCTCCCCTTCTCTTTTCTTTCCAGTTTGGCTTCTTTTTTTTTCCCTTTTTTTTTTCTCTTTCTTTCCGGTTAGAATTTTATTTCTTTTTATTTCCTTTCTTTTCTTTCTTTCTGGTTAGAATTTTTTTTCTTTTTTTTCTCTTTATTTCCTTTTCTTTCATTCCAATTTCAAATTTTTTTCCTTTTGTTTTCTCTTTATTTCCGTTTCTTTCTTTCCATAGCGGAATTGGAATGGAAATAGAACAATAATATAAAAGATCGTGCATGCATAGCAATCCGTGTGTGATTTTGATCATACAATTGCAATAGCCAACTATGTGGGGATACTTCTAGACCAATACCATATTTATTTTCTAATTTCAATTCTTTTTTTTAGAGGTGGCAAATGGACGAATCTGAGTGAGTTGAAACGGATCGCGGGTCAAATATGGTCGAGTTGAAAATGGGTCAAATAGTAAACGGATCGAAATGAGTCGGGTCGAATATGGTTTAAGTCAAACCCAAACCTGCCTGACCCGACCCATTCTCCTCTTTTGTTTTGTTTTGTTTTTCCTTTTTCCTGTCTTTCTCTCAACTCGCGCAAATAACTATTTTGAACTCTAAAGAATCCTGATAAATCGTTTGAATTCAGGGGGAAAAAAAGAGAGAAAACTTTGAGGGGAAAAAACCCACAAAGTTCACCCGTATAATCAGGAAAAAAAATAGAGGGTAAAAAGTGTTGAAACAGAGCTAGGAGTAATAGTTGAACAGAGGAATGAACTTGATAAACATTGATTTATCTATTAATTTACTATGTTTACTATTTTTAGAACAAAAGTCGGTTCGGGTGAGTTTGGATTAAAAAGTAGGGAGTAATTTTTTTTTCATCTTTATCCAATATTTTTTGTACATTTGTTAGTTTTGTGTCAAATTTTTGTGACATATTGGTTTGTCTCGACGAGAGTAACAAAAAAAGTATAAATTTTAATTCGGAACCTAACTTTTTTTGAAAAAGACAAAAAAATAAGTCAGAGATGTCTTTTTGATTATTTTTGAACTTATTGGATCGTCGCAATTCCCTCGGAAAAGGGGAGTCCCGCACAGTAAAGCCATGCAGGATCCTTCATTGGATATATACTGTATATCTATAGGTATGATTAAAGTCTGTTGAAATATATAGTTGAAATGGGAAGTCTATTTTTTTTTTCCTTTTTTTTTGTCCTTTATAGATTAAAAATTATAGTTAAAAAATAAATGTTCCAATTTTCAATTCGTTTGAACTGGTTCAAACAGAATTGAAAATTAAAACACTTATTTTTTTACACCATTTATATATTAAAATATATAGTTAAAAATTAATCCGTTCGATTCCGACTGTTTAATGAATACAATTATTTTTCTAATGAATCCGACTGTCTTTTTTTCTTTTTTTTCCTATCTATGTTACAAAAAATAGTTAAAAAAAAATAAGTGTTTCAATTTTCAATCCGTTTGAATCGGTGTAAAAATGTTATTTTATGATTATTTCATCCTAAATGATCGTAATAAATTTTTGGCTACAAGGCCTTTCAATGGACACCCTAAGAAAGCCTTGAAACTAAATAATGAGTTTTAGAGTGCTTGTTGAAAGACCTTAGAGCAAAAAATTTATTATGACCATTTAGAATAAAATGATAAAAAAAATAATCTTCGCCCCGGTTCAACTGAATTAAAAATTGGAGTAATTAATTTTGAAATTATATTTTTAAATGTAGAAAGGGTGTATTTGTAGAAATTAAATAAATAAAATAAAATAAATTAAAGAAAGAAAGAAATTAAAAGGGCGGAACAGAAAGGGGAGGCGGGGGGGCTGCTGCTGCCCGACGCTGCTGCCCGGGTTTCCGGGCCCACTCCGGTCTCGCTCCGATAATCGGAAATGTTCACTTTATAGAGCTCGTCGAGTAGAACAACCATGTCAAAAATCAGCTTGATTGGATATCATTAAGTACCTGATCGGAGCCCATATACTCTCGGTCCATGGGTTACAATGGATTTGATCCAGTGTTTCGGATCCATTCTTTTTAAGATAAAAAGGTTCCGATCAAGTACTTAATGATATCCTATCAAGCTGATTTTTCTCATGGTTATTCTACTCGACGAGCTCTACAAAGTGAACGTTTTCAATTATCGGAACGAGACCGGAGTGGGCCTGGAAACTCCGGGCAGCAGCGTCGGGCAGCAGCAAGGGGGCAGCAGCCCCCCGCCTCCACAGAAAGGGGGAGGGTAATATTGGGAAAGGAGTGTGGGGTCGGGAGGGGTGTGGTGTCGGGGGTGGAAAAAGCAATTTACTTTCCAGATTTAGGCGTGCCTTCTTAAGGCAGCCATGCCAATCCAAAACCTTGACTTCAATCACCCACTTGGGTGAATTTCAACAAGTGAACAGGAGTATTGGAGCCAAAAAAATCAACAAAGGCCGCCAATCTTTATCCAATTTTTGACCGAGGAGAGGATTTTGAGCCACATGTTCCAACAAAACTGTTTGTACTGTTCAAGTGAAAACTATATGTAGTAATAAATACTAACAGAGCAATTGTAAAGCGTTGTACTGGGTAATTGGTGTATGATAAAGCTGTAACCAATAAAGTAGAATTATTAATGTACTGTGTAATGATGTAAGCGTCTCCTTCTTACGCCTATAAGAGGAGGACTTCCCTGTTGTAAGAAATCAGGCTAGTTCAAGCCAGTGTTCTAATAATATTACTTTTGTCTTGTGTTTGCCTTTACTCACTCTCTCGAGATCATAACATACTTTATGTTTGTACTCATTTTGTGTCTGTCTAATTTGGCTCTTATACCAAATTAGACGGACACGAAATGAGTACAAACACAAATTAGGTTACCCAAAATATAGGGCAGGATGTGCGCTTAAATCACGTGGTAAGGTCTTCAGTTGTCCACCCGATTGGTCTTGGGTTTGAACGTGGTACTGTCTTTGGTTATTTCTTTTTAACTGACTGCGTTTGTAAAAAAATCTTCAAAACTAGCTCCTAGTTGGGGTTAAACCAGGTTCATTCTGGTTTTAGGCTTAAGTAGTTGTAGTACCACAAAATCAAACCATATAATTCTACCAATTACTCAAATAAAAATGTGATAAACGAGTAAAAACACTAGTGCATTCATTTTTTATTCTCGTTATATTTAAACAGAGTAAAAATCTTTATATTGTTTTTGTAATTTTCAGTACGGTCCAGTTTTGGGTCTTTGTTGGCCCAACTTAAGCATACAAAAATGATTGAAATTATTCATTTTTAAGAACTCATCGAGTAAATTATCCACGTTCAAAATTTTCTTGTTCGAACATTGACATGTATATATATGTGAAGGAAACAGATTTGTTCAAGAAAAAGGAGATGACAAAAACATAATTTGAAAAATAATTTTGGCCAGGAGAGATAATTACTCGACGAGTTCTAAAAAATAAACTTTTCCGATCATTATTGAGGGCCGGACAAAATCGCCCAAAATTGGATCCAACTGGACATGCACCACAAAAACTGAACAGGAGCAGTCCAAAGGAGTGAGGCTCAACACAAAACCTGCAATAAGTCGAAGAGCCAATTTCAAGATCATGTCCTCGAACCATCGCTTCATCTCCACCAAACAACTACCCTCCTTCACCCACTTCTCATACACCTCCTTCACCGAATTTTTCACCTCCGACTCCCACACGTGGCTAAGCATCGCGAGCCGGCGGTTTGACAGAAGCTCGAGCATCGTGATCTTCCGGAGCTCGCGCCAGTAGGGGCCATACGGGCTCAACCCGAGATTTGCGTAGTTATGAGACAAGTGCACAGCCGCTATGGATTTCGGCCGGTTCAAGAAAACCTTGTCGTTTGAACCGGTGAAGCATTCTCTGGCTATTTCCGAATTGCTAACTACGATGGCTCGGTGGGCCCCGAGGCGGATTGTGAATATTGGCCCGTGTTTGTCGGCTAAGGCTCCCAACACCTTGTGGGCCAATTTGCGGCCCGCTAAGAGGGGGAGGTGGCCTATTATAGGCCACCCGCCCCCAGCTTCCGGTGGAGCTCTTTGGTTGGTGGTTGTAGTGTTTTTGCGAAGGAGGTAGTAGATAAAGAGAAAGGAAATGATTATGGAAGGTATAAGGGTGATTTTGGATGGAAGGAGGAACTCCATATATGAGTGGTGATTTTAAAGAACTAAAAGAAGAGATGAGGTTAATGAGAAATGTGGTCTGATTCGTGTGCTTTTAGCTAGTGACATGAATTTATAGTAATCTAGTAAAGGAGAAACTTTGTTGGTATGGGGTGGGTATCATGTGGCCGTGCTCACATGGTATCCGAGCAACCCATCCGAATCGTCTAAAAATGTGTTGAATGACCCAGATTGAAAATCTCTCTCTTTTACTCTCTCTCTCATGTTTCTTTCTCCAAATCTGAGTTGTCCAAAACCAAAATAGACGGTCCGAATGTATCGAGCAGGCACTACGTGATACCCACCCAGCACTCAAAAATTTCTCAAAAGGAGAAAATATGGCGTCAAGTAAAGAAACAAGGACATTCCAAATATGCTAAATCATCTTCTTTTTTTTTATAGGCAAAATTTATTAAAAACAGAGGAAGGAAAAAGGGGAATTCAACAAAAAGTTGGATAGTACATCACATGGGTCAGCCTCGAACCCCATCTAATTGAGGTTCAAGATCAGCCAAAAACAGATACGCACGTTGGGAATTAACCTTCATGTTATATGTCACAATATCATTGGCACACTCCATAATACAATCATCAATTTCATCAAGTTCTTGCCATATTTTTTGCAGTTTGCCAAAATAAGAAATAACAGAACCGGCCATTCTGGCGAACAGAAATTACCTCACAATGTAGTTGATAAACCTTTGATGCATCTTGGTCAACAGAATATGTCTGTTTAACCGCCTCCCATATCTCTTTCTCCGTAGCCAATCGAAGAAAAAGAGAACGGATATCCTTTGTCATCGCATCAAACAGCCATGATTTGACCAAGCAATTTTCATCTTCCCATGCTTCATATTCCTCCGATTTAACATCTGTTGGAGCAGCCTTAGTACCTGAAATAAAACCCCAACGTTTTCTCCCACGGATTTTATTTTGAGCGTTCAAAGACCACTCAACATAATTGGTACCATCAAGCGGTTCCGGAGTGATTCGAGAAGAAGTTTCTTGCATATGAAAACCAGTTGATATAGTAATAGATTCGTTCTTTTTTTTAGAGACATCACCACTTACTTCTGTCATAGTGTTAAATACACTAAAAAAAAAAATATTTCACAGCGGAATAGTAAGAACAGAAACAACAATTGTGAATACAGGACCAAACTTCAATTCCTAGGGTAAAGAAGAGGAGATTGAAGGAGGCTCTGATACCATATAAAAGACACAATTGTTGAATAATTTTCTGATATTTCATTCATTGTCATTCTACAATATATATAGTACAAGCATTTACAAGGAAAGAATAAGAATACAGGAAATGTCCTATAATTAAGGAAGAAAATAAAAGTATTTACTGAATTAAGGATATTGACCGTATCAAATCCTTAATTTTAGCAATATCAAATCCTTGATTCTAACATGTTTGACCTAGTTTCTCATCACGTTATTTTCCGAAATTTTTATGTGAGGTACCCACATGTGTCTAGTGTATTGTGTCCAAAAATTAGAGTTAAACTCAAAGAGAATAATTTTAAACAATTCGTTTACTAAGCTGCATTCTGTTTTGGACTGTGCTGAATTCTGTAGTTTTGTTCCTTATTCTTCTAATTTGTAAGGGAAGTTCTTGGCCACGTAAATTCTCAAGAAAATTTGATACCATGTGAATATGAGTCCCCTTTATGCATTAAAATTTTCAAGACCAAGTTCATTGTGGTTCATCCTCAAGAATTGTTGGAGTATGTCATGGTTAACTTGTCATTTTTTAAGGCAATCATGCATGTGCATCATTTTATGAGTTCTTTGTGTAAATGATGTATGTTCATATACAATATGTAGGATTTGGTGAACAAGAGAAGGATATAAGGGATACAAGTTGATGTTTACTTGAAGTACAAAGGAATGTGAGTAACCTCATACTTTGATATGGGAAATTTTATGAACTCTTTTTTTTATCTATGAAGTGTGACTTGACTTTCCATGTTATGAAGTGATATGTCTAAGTGTTTTAAGGGCTATGTTATAATGAAAATGTTCCTTCATGAATTTTTTTTTTAAGATGTTCGAAGTATGTATGTTACAAGTTTTATTTTACGAAGTATGTATGTCATGCCCCTTGCTTTATCCTATGTGCCGCTGGTGGGTTCCATAATACCCAGCATTATGTGCCCTTCTGGAGGGTTCTATAATATCCAGTATGTGCCTTCCTGAAGGGTTCCATAATATCCAGGTATGTGCCCTTGCCGATGGGTACCAATAATCGGCCGGGATCCCGATATGTGTCATGTATATATATGTGTGTGATAAGCTTGGCGGTATTAGCTATGTAAATGTGTTCGAATACATTATGCTTTCATATAAAACATCTTTTGGATTTCTTTTAAATATTTGTAACTAATGTGCTATATGTGTATTGAATATTCAAAACCCAAATTAGAGTATGAGCTTTACTCACTGAGCTTTCAGCTGATGGTTTATTTACCAATTTCAGGTGATGAAGTATGATAGCTTTTTGGGTGCTATGTTTTGTGCAAGTTGGACTTCATGAAGTGTTCTGCATTTAGAATGAAAGTAGAAGAAGACTTGTAATTTTGTACATATTTTGTATTTATACTCTTATGGACAAAGATGTATATATTTTTGTAAAGTGACGTACGTAAGCTATACATGTTAGGAAAATGTTATAGATGTTCATGCTAATGTAATTATGATATCATGAAAGTTATCAATGTATGGATGCTCTAAACCAAATGGGTTGTGCTCATTTTGCTTAAACTCGCTTATGGTTACTTTTATCAATAGACCCCATAAATTTAAGTGAAGTTTTCTTAATCGCTTCCGCAAATGTTCATTTTTTTTTTGAACACTTTTTTCAGAGCCCATTTGGTTATGTAAGAAGGCCATGTTGGCCGGTCACGGGCCGTAATTCCCTTATAAGGGGTGTAGGGATAGCGGGTCGTGACAGCTAAGTAAATTCGTAACCCTACTAAACTAAAACTTGAGAGTATTTATACTAATCTTTCCTAAAAACAAAGTAAATCCAAAATAAAAACGGATAAAAGATATTCCGGAGTTAATGGACGCGTATTGATACTAACAAACTCTGTATCAATACGCATATGCTAACAGAAGCATCGATACTACCAAGTACTGTATCGATTTGAATTCCTCTAGACAGATTTTAACTCATCCGTATCAATACTGACATTCCTAGTATCAATACGCGTTCTTTTCGTGGGATTCCAAGCCCTTTCATGTTCACCTCGATTGAATCCTCTTGTCATGCATGCACGTCCAATAATCCTCACACCTCACCAACCAAACTTGGCAACAAAACCGTCTTATTTCCTGAAATTAACCAAGAACACAAAATCCGAGGAAACAACGGCATCAAGTGAAAAAAATGAGATAAATCGCGCATCTAATGCGCTAATTCACCCAACTTAGGCGCTCATATCTGTGATATCATGCGCCTATCAACTATTGATAAAGACTAGGAGCTATACGAGGTACAACAAGTACTTCAAGAGGAGTGGCTTTAGCATTTGTTAATCCAGCGCTCCCAGTCATGTCAACTAGAGCATCGTTTGGCGTTGAGAGCTCAAACTCCTGGAGTAACCTAGCCAACACGAAGTGCAACAACTGGACACCTAACGCAATACCAGGGCACATTCTTCTACCTGCTCCAAACGGGATCAACTCAAAATTTTTCCCCCTCACATCAACATCCTTTTGCACTGTGAGGAACCTCTCAGGCTGAAACACCAATGGATCATCCCACTTCATTGGGTCCCTATGGATCTTCCACAAGTTTGGAATCAGTTGTGTTCCTTTGGGGATATGGTAGCCACTTATTGAGCAATCTTCTGCAAATTCCCTTTGGCCGGCTAGGGGCCCTGCTGGGCATAAGCGTAGTGCTTCTTTGACTACGGCTTGGAGATAGAAAAGTTTGGTGATATCTGATTCATCTACTTGTCTTTCCTTGCCAACGTAGAGATCCAATTCTTCTTGTACCTTTTTTAACCCTTGGCGGTTGTTCAGTAGGAGTGAGAGTACCCACGTCAACATCACTGAAGTGGTGTCGGTTCCAGCCATGATCACTTGCTGTAAATTATAAAGCCAAAAGCACTTGGGTCGTTTAGGTACTGGATCGAGTGGCTAAAAAAATGCATGGATTTCACTACATTGGTTTTTGGGCCTTAATCTCCTAACGGTTTTGGTCCTTTTGGAGATTTTTTTCTCTTTTTGTCCATATTCAATCTTTTATTTATTTATTAGTTTTGCATCAAACTTTTGAGAATTATTAGTTCATCTCGACGAGATGAATCAATAATCTTCAAAAGATTTTGAAAAACTTGGTGCAGATTGCAAAAAGTATTAAAGGTTTTGCATGCTTACATGAGCAAATAGAGTACGCGAAAATGAAAAAGCAATACATTATACGTACCAAGCATGTAGCTTTGTTGACGGTATCCGCATCGTGACCAGCGAGACTAGTCCCGTCAAGAGTTGAAAGCATGATGTCCATGAAGTCTTGATCACCCTTATAACCACCTCCCGGTTCTCTCCTCCGACGATGTTCCTCCAACCACCCGGAAATTACTCGATCCATTTCCTTGAATGTTTCTTTCATCGCCTTTTCGTGTCCCCCCAAGTCTAACCAACGCAAAAAAGGAATGGCATCTGCCGGCAGAAATAGTCCTACATAGTAAAAGAAGTTCCTAAATGCCTTCTGGCAACGCCTCCCCTCCTCCTCATCACCGTCGGCACCAACACCAAAGTACCTTTTTCCGGCAACCATTCTGACCAGCACATTCATGGTCAAGTCAGCAAACCACTTCTTCATCTCCACCAAGACATACCTGTTCAGAAGATAAGAGGATAAAAATGAACCCATGGCATATATGGGGACACGAAATAGAGACGGAGCTAGAATTTAGATGGAGGGGAGGCTGCAGCTTAGAATCCCACATATTCACATTGTTTTTTTATTTTTTAGTTTTCCCTACTGTAGTTTAAAATTCAAGCATGAAATCTGAGAAATAATATTCTACATGCAAGAAAAATAGTGACTTTATATTCATACTTTGCAAAACACACATATACAGACAAAAGAAAACTAAAGAAGCTTTTCCATCCATAGTCAATGTTCTAAAAGTCGCTCGACGCTAGTCGGGCGATCAGCCATCTTCGAGCGATTTATCGGATTAATCGGCAATTAATTGGCACATAGTAATTAATAATCGGTGATTAATCGTTAGTCGGACCTAATCGGATAAGCTTCACCAACGATTAATTGCCGATTAATTCCTTGTTTTAAAATATTGTACATAGTGGCTAAACATCTTTTGTATTATAAATAGTAGAATCGGGTACGTAATGGATATCCATGCATAGCAAGAATCGGTTGTAGCGGCTGTAAATTTTTAGAATAAATTTTTTATAACATAAAAAACTTTTGAAAGTGCTTAAATCAGCCTTAGCGGTCGAGTTTCGGTCATGCGGTTGTGAACTGATCCGTGAGTCATAAATTAACAATCCGTTATAATGTAATGGGAAACAAGGGATACGTACATGCGATTTTTCAATCTCACTGAGCAAAACAGTGCCATATAGGCCGATGCGCTACGTAACAACCAATATTTAAAAACTTGGTTTGCCCTCAGTAGCGGTCAGATGTAATGGAAATTTATTTAATGCCGCTCTTGGACTAAAAGACAACATCTCAACTTTTAATTTGTAAATGACACCATACTTATAAATTCCTAAAGTCGCCAGTGGCTGCACGTGAATAAAATGGGAAATTCTGGGGAGAATAAATTCTTTACACCGCCGGTGTAAACATTTGTTTACTCCAATTCTATTACATCGCGCCACGTTACAAAACAGTGGTCCCAATTAGAGGTGGCAAACGGGCGGGTCTGGGCGGGTTTAAACGGGTCATGGGTCAAATATGGGCGGGTCAAATATGGGTCAAAAAATAAACGGGTTGAAATGGGTCGGGTCAAATATGGGTCAAGTCAAACCCAAACCCGCCCGGCCCGGCCCGTTTTACTTTTTTTTTTTTGGGGGTGTGTGTGTGTTTCCCTTCCCCTCTCTTCTCTCTCCTTCTCTTATTTGTCTCAATGAGGGAATTTAGAAAAGTAAAATTTTATGATTGAAATTAATTTTTTTGAATAAAAATGAAGCAATTAGAGCTAAAAAAGCTTTCAAAAAATCAAGTTTTTACATTTTTTTTTTTCATTTCCAAACAATAATGTAACTTCGACGAGAAGTTAGAGGCAACATCAGAGAATTGTTTGGAAGGCAATGATTGCACCGATTGTACAGTTTCGGTCTTCGTTGGGTTCACCGAAGTCACTGCTTAGATTTGAATTAAAAAGTTAAGTGACTTTTTTTTGTCCCTATTCAAATTTTTTTGTATTTGTTTGTTTTTCGACAAACTTTTTATCTCTATTAATTCGTCTCAATGATAGAATCGAAAAAGTAATTTTTTTTTTTACTTTTACCCTAATATTTTTTGTAATATTCAAAATAAATCTCAACAACCGGTTTTTTGGGTTTTATCTTGGATGCTTTCAAAAATATTTGGATAAAACTCATAATTTTTTACTTTTCTGATTGAAGCAAATCAAAAATCGTAAAATACTTGTCGCAAAACAACAAACGCGAAAAAAGTTGAATAAGGACAAAACGGAAAAAAATCCAAAAGAGGGAGAGGAGCTCAAGGTATTGGTCTTGTAATTATCTTATCACAATCAAGAGGAGCTAGAGAGAGAGAGAGAGAGAGAGAGAGAGAGAGAGAGAGAGAGAGGGGATAAATTTGATTGGATTGAATAGTGAAGACCAACTTTTATTTTTTGATCCTTCATATTGAAAACCGAATTCGGCCCATTAAGTTTGGGTCCATTCCGAGTTCGTCCGAATTTTGCCATACCCGGTAATCCGAAATTAAACATCTGTTTGGATGGACAATCTGTTCAAGAGACGAAATCGAGAAAAGTTTGTTTTCTTTTTCTTTTTTTCTGAAAATAAGCATGAACCAAACAGTCCCTTGAAATATAAAGGTGTTTATTGGAGCAGTAATTTTTTCGATTCCGAAGACAAGGAGCAGTAATTTTTCCGATTTCGAAGACGAGGAGCAGTAATTTTTTGGTCGAACCTGCGCTGTCTTGTTTTGGTCGAACCAGAGTCTTCCTCCCAAAGCAGCCAGAGCCTTTTGTAATTTATGGGTTTTTACATTCAACCCATATTAAACCCATTTTCAACCCATCTAAACCCACTTAAATATGGGTTGACATGGGTTGAACCCATATCAACCCATTATATAATATGGGCGGGTTGGGTTGGGTTATAAGTGGGCGGATTTGGGCGGGTTAAAAAATATGGGTTGAGATTGCCACCTCTAGTCCCAATCAATAAAACATGGCAACGTGGCATAATACAATTGACTTGGAGGAAACAAATATTTACACCGGTGGTGTAAAGAATTTAATCTCAATTCTGGGAATTCATAATTGGCATGGAATGGAATGAGAAATTACTTAATAATATTTGGAACCTCCCCTTAAAAGTACAATTCCGTCAATAAAGTGAAGAACAACGTTGCTATAAATATTTAACTATAATACTAAATACATCCAACTAAAATGTTAAAAACCACATAGAATGCAGTCTAAATTCAATAAATAAATAAAAATTGCTTTATAAAGTTTACTAATAATGCGTACCCAGAGTTGGTTTTGGCCTCTGCCCAAAGCTTATGAAGCTCTTTTATAGAGTCCTCCGTTTCAGAAACTCGGACGTGCTCGAGCAACTTAACCCGGTGGCTCCCGAGCAACTCGACCGAGATTATCTTGCGTAATTAACGCCAATAAGCACCATAGGGAGAGAAGCTGAGCATGGCCTCGTCGAAGCTGAGATGATCGGCAGATATAAACTTGGGCCGTGACGTGACAACCGTGTCATGCGTAGTGAAACACTCCTTGGCTGTTTGCCAATTACTCAACACCATGGCTCGTTTCAACCCGACCCGGATGGTGAAAATGGGCCCGTATTTATCGGCCATGGTTCCCAAGTATACGTGGGGGAGCTGATCGGAGAATGTTAGGTGGTGGAGGTGGCCTATTATAGGCCACGCACCGCCGGCTTAGGGTGGTGGAACGTGTTTTGCAGCTTTAGATTTCCCTATGAAATAGTAGAGAAGTACAAGTAGAGGAAGGAGTCCGGCCATGACAGTGCTCGTGTGTGGAAAGAGGAACTCCATGGCCATGGGAGTTGATCAATCTTGGTTATTTTGTGGGATGCTTTTGTGATTTATATAGAGCTAGGTTGCATATAATATAATAGAAGATTGATACGGTACGCACAGGAAAAATACCCATGAAAGTGTACATGAAAGAAAAAATGAACGATTCATAATCACATCACTATCTGAACCATTCATTTTTTTCATATACACTTCTAGGATACCTACCTTTTATGTATCTGAACATTTTGGAGTATGATATGATTTTGTAGAGTGAGTATTCCACAAAGCAGGGCCCCAGTTGTGGAAAGTTGAACGACTAAAATTTATTTGGAGAGGATATATAAAGAAAGACAAAGAGGAAACAAAAATTGTTGCAAGAAGAGAAGTAAAACGTAGAAATAATTTATGTCACAATTTTTTATTCAGGATTTAGGATATTCAATGTTTTTGAATGAAGATTAAAAGATTGGATCAAAGACTTACATTTATCTGATTGAGCTGACTTTTGCGACGGCACGGGAAAAGTTATTTTCACACTAATGAACAGCTCAGATAATTATGTGACCCCATGGTGGACACCATAAGCCAATCTGTATGCTATCAGTGCATTCTCGATCGATATCCATAGTGGAGTACGTTCGTGCACTATATTGTAGTACCAATTCCGACTCAAGCAAGAACTTGATTAGCTAAAATATGAATTTGTCTAATACATACGGCAAGATATAGATGCTTATGGAAAGATATTCAGCCATTTCCATTAAATGGCAAGGTTTTGTTTTTTTTTTTTTTTCCAAAATGGGTGCAAAACCCATAAAATGCCATTTGGTGAATTTATCCGATGGGGGTGCAATACGTGGCAATGGCAATTGCAAAACATGGGCGCAGCGCCCTTGTCATTTTTGCTGGCGAAATAACACTCTTTATTACCCAAAATTAAAATGACAATGGTATATTTGGCTTCATATATAGGTGTGGATGCTCTCACGGAGAGGATTCAAGAGTCTTTTTTCGCCAAAAGTATTCTTTTTTACTTTTTTATCTCAACTGTGGTCATAACTCCTTTTAGCAACATTAAATAATGTAGGGCTAGTGTATACGTACATTTCTCTGCTAGGGCCCAGGGGGTTTAACACTTTAACTGCCACCAGTACACCTCCTCAATGGCGTCGCCTGATATTTCGGCCTTCATTTGGCTAAATAAATTATTTGGTTTTTTTTTTTATTTAAATTTTTTGTTTTTTTTTTTTGAATTTGTCAGTTTTTCGTTGATTTTTTGAGGATTATTGTTTTGTCATGACAAAGAAATCTAAAAAGTAAAAAATTTCAATCGAAATTCATTTTTTTAATAAAAATGAAAAAATTGGCTCATTGGTTTATTTTCGTCTTTATTAAAAATTAGATTTTGATTGTAATTTTTTAATTTTTAGATTCCTCTCATTATGACAAAACAATAATTCTCAAAAAATTGACGAAAAACTAAAAAATGTAAAAAATAAAATAAAATTTTGAATCAGGACAAAAAAAAAGAAAGAAAGAAGCCAAATGGCTTATTTAGCCGAATGATTCCTAACTCTTATGCCTTGTTTGGATTCAAATTTGAGTTTTTTTGGGTAATGAGTAAAAAAAGAAATTAAGATAATAATTAGATATATGGATAGTTGGTGGAGAGAGATAAAAGGAGAAATAAGATATAGCTGGATTCCTAACTAATAAGCTCTCTTTAATTAAAAGATGGCTGTTAGATTATTTTTGGAGAATGATTTTGTCACTCCCCTTTCTGTTAATGCCACTCTCCTTTGTGTCTTTTTAGATTATTTATTTTGTGAAAGAAGGAGAATGACATTAATAAAAAAGAGAGTGACAAAATCAATTCCCATATTCTTTTGTGCTTATAATTCAACAGAGTTATTGAGCCAGAACAATACCCCTAGCTAACTCCATTTGACTTTTCCAATCAAAATTAACGTCTATAGAATATGATCCAACCGAATTCCATACAATGCAGGGGAAAATTATTGCATGCTCGTCTTCCCCTCGCTTAAGACGGGGGCTCATGCGAAACGCACATGTAGACTCCACTTGTAATGTGGGAGGAGATAGCACACACCGGGACTCAGTGGCGGATCCACTCTATGGCCACAGGGGGCACCCGCCCCCACTGCACCTTTTTTTCTTTTTCTTTTTTGAAATTGGTAATTTGAATTTATCCAATATTTAAAGCAAGGCACATGTTATTAGATTAAATACTTGTTAAAATACGAATGACTTGTTTAAATTGTTACACAAATAAGCTCCACAGAATCAATGTCAGCAGTCATATCAAAATAAATATTCGGTGAATTTATTGAAGAGTGATTAATTTTCACCCAGTATGAACAGTGAGTAATACGTACATGTTCACCTAGTGTTTAAGTGTATGGGTGAACAAAATTGTACTTCAAAACTTTGAAAACTCTCCTTTGTAACATGATGTAACAACCAACACAAAAATCAAGCCGCATCACCAGCAACTATCAAATCATTGGTCGGTGGGATGTCGTCGCGAGTTGGCCATCGTCAGAGATTTTGTTCTTATAATGCTTCCAGTGATATATATTCTTGGCTACGCCACTGCCACGATTACGAGGGGAGTAGTGAATAATTACAATGCAGTGCACCTTTTCGTTTTTCGCATTGAAAAATGATCCTGAGTTTCTCGGGCGTATGAAACTTTGGTGCATCCTTCAATTCTCTGTAAATTAAGTTAGGTTAATGTGGCTCCCACCATGCAGGTATTTTACTTGGAGGCTGGGGCATCTAACAATTCCACCAATCTAATCTTCCCGTGGGGTATGTGTAACAACCCATACAAAAAATATTTTTAGATATTTTTAGATTCTAACTCTTAAAAATCAGTTTAGAATTTTGTCAAAAAAATTTTCAAAATTGATTTTTAAGAATCTACAGTTTCTGAGAATCTGACTATGGGTACACCATTTGGTAAGTTGAGCAAAGAGTCGATCAAAACCTTACCGATATTCAATTGATCTGATTTTTTATAAGAATTCGTAGAAAAATATTTTAAATAAATTAACCGACTCCGATAATTTGTGTATAATGGTGTACCCATTGAAGGTCTCATCAGACAATCTCTATTATAAAACAGAAGGGTGTGGGAATAAGTAGTTGAAACGGCTTAGATTCATTTGATCCAAAGGCTGTAGTGCTTCCTCCCACTTTCTGGTTAAGTGCTCATGATTTTCACCTAAATCACACAACTGCTATTCCCTTTCAACCGGGATGTGTAGTGCTGTAGGCATAGATTAGCACTAGTCTCTATTATAAAACAGAAGGGTGTGGGAACAAGTTGTTGGAACGGCTTAGATTGATTTGATGCAAAGGCTGTAGTGCATCCTCCCACTTCCCGGTTAAGTGCCCATGGTTTTCACCTAAATCACATAACTACCATCCCCTCCCAACAAGGATATATAGTGCCGTAGACATGGGTTAGCACTAGTGACACAAAAAGCGCAACATCATAGTTAATGCTAGCCACTAAATTAGAAACCTCTAGTTAATAAAATTTTCTTTGTCATTTAAAAAAAAAAGGCTATCCACTAAATTAGAAACCTACCTCATCAGTTATTTCAATGTAATGGCTGCATTAAATTAGTCAATGTTATTGGTCCCCATATTAGGATTACTGTTTTTCAAAAAAGATAAGGAAGAACTTCATCCATCCCAATTTCTTAGTTCATTTTTGGGAGGCCGGATCCCATCCAGTCTATTACGAACCAGTTTTGTCCAGTTAAAGGTAGTGATGGAGCCAGCTCACCAGCCCCTAAATCAAGGGCTCTTGCCATGCCACCCCATCTCCCTTCAGCTCCTTTCTCTATCTAACCCAAAACAAAAACAATTATAGTTCCGCCGATAACAACAAAAAAGAAATAGATTAACAATTTGTTTTTTTTTTAAGAGTTCTTCATTAGCTCAATCCGATATTTGTTATGACTTTTTTAGAATTCATAGGGGTTCTTTCAAAATTCGTCAATTTATACATAGCTAGGTTGCATATAATATGACAGAGGATTGATACGGTATGCACAAGAAAAATATCCATGAAAGTGTACATGAAAAAGAAATAGATGGTTCATATTCACATCACTGTCTAAACCATTCATTTTTTTCTTATACACTTTTAGGATACCTACCTTTTATGTATCCTAACATTTTGGAGTATGATATGATTTTGTAGAGTGAGTATTCCACAAAGCAGGGCCCCAGTTGTGGAAAGTTTCTTTTTTTGAACAGAAGTTGTGGAAAGTTGAACGACTAAAATTTATTTGGAGAGGATATATAAAGAAAGACAAAGAGGAAACAAAAATTGTTGCAAGAAGAGAAGTAAAACGTAGAAATAATTTATGTCACAATTTTTTATTCAGGATTTAGGATATTCAATGTTTTTGAATGAAGATTGAAAGATTGGATCAAAGACTTACATTTATTTGATTGAGCTGACTTTTGCGACGGCATGGGAAAAGTTATTTTCACACTAATGAATAGCTCAAATAATTATGCGACCCCATGGTGGACACCATAAGCCAATTTGTATGCTATCGGTGCATTCTCGATCGATATCCATAGTGGAGTACGTTCGTGCACTATACTGTAGTACCAATTCCGACTCAAGCAAGAACGTGATTAGCTAAAATATGATTTTGTCTAATACATATGGCAAGATATAGATGCTTATGGAAAGATATTCAGCCATTTCCATTAAATGGCAAGGTTTTTTTTTTTCCAAAATGGGTGCAAAACCCATAAAATGCCATTTGGTGAATTTATCCGATGGGGGTGCAATCCGTGGCAATGGCAATTGCAAAACACGGGCGCAGCGCCCTTGTCATTTTTGCTGGCGAAATAACACTCTTCATTACCCAAAATTAAAATGACAATGGTATATTTGGTTTTATAGGTGTGGATGCTCTCACTGAGAGCATTCAAAAGCTTTTTTTTGGCCAAAAGTCTTCTTTCTTTTTTTGGTTCCCTCAACTCAACTGTGGTCATAACTCCTTTTAGCAACATTAAATAATGTAGGGCTAGCGTATACATTTCTCTGCTAGGGCCTAGG
The DNA here is from genome assembly GCA_019656275.1 of Rhododendron kiyosumense. Classification (NCBI taxonomy): domain Eukaryota; kingdom Viridiplantae; phylum Streptophyta; class Magnoliopsida; order Ericales; family Ericaceae; genus Rhododendron; species Rhododendron kiyosumense. The sequence continues at coordinate 116,249 of BPLS01000634.1, forward strand.
GGGTTAGAGTTGCGCTAAAGGTACAGCAATGAACAGCAACTGCGCACAGATCTATTTTGCGTCCATCTCGGGTTTCACAAAAATGATCGGAGCCGCTCATTTTGTTCTTAATATATTGTTTAGAGTCCCTGTAAAAAACCATCTTAATCCAATAGCGGTAAGGGAATTTGCGAATCATCCAACTTTACTTCAGAAATTCAGGCCAAATTCTGCAGCAATGTTGTATGATTTGTAAACACCCTTACCAGTATTGGATTGAGATGATTTTTAACAGAGATTCTAGACAATATATTTTGAACAAAATGAGGGACTCCGATCATCTTTGTGAAACTTGAGACGGGCGCAAAATGAATTTGTGCACAGCTGCTATACAGGGTTTGCTGTACTCCTAGCATTTCTGGGGGGTTTAACTGCCACCAGTACACTGTACACCTTTTAGCAACATAAAAGGTCATCTTTCTTTTTTTGGTTCCCTCAACTGTGGTCATAACTCCTTCTAGCAACATTAAATAAAGTAGGGCTAGTGTATACATTTCTCTGCTAGGGCCTAGGTGCTTGCGACCTTAATGTGCGTTGCAATAAGAACGCCCCAAGCGTAG
>BPLS01000636.1:0-12178 GCA_019656275.1 Rhododendron kiyosumense
GATCCATGTGGGTTGGGTCCGGTCCAAACCGACCCATTTTTCTAACACACCCTAATCATGGTCTCCTTGAGTTAGCCTTAAGCTTCTTTGGAAATGGTGATACAATCAATAGAAAGGATATATAACTATTGATCTATACTTGTTGACAATCTATGAACTGATCAGATTAACCAACTAAAGTTAGCTTTATTGAGGATTAATTGTGTATGTGAACGACTGAACCTTTCATATCCTGCTCAATAAGGAGAAGTATTTTGTACATTCAGCTTAATTCTATAACTATATTAGTCTTGACACCTGATTCTGGTGATTTGTTTAGGCCGAAATCTTGAAACCTACGGGCTTTTTTTTTTCTTTTTCATAACACAGAGTGTCTCCAGCCTTAGGCTAGCTTGCATGCACTACGGGACTAAATCTCCAAAGGTTTTTACGCATGCATGGATGGCCCCAAGGGTTTTTTCGCAATGCAGGGAAGTCGAACCTGCTAGGACCTCGGGGTGGTAAGCCCCTTAATTTGTCCTGACCAATCACCAACTGCACTACCCGTCAGGGTTTGAGACAAACCTACGTTGGTGACTTAAAGGACCTTTAAACGATTCAGTTCCCAATTTAATTACCCAAAGACATTAATTATGGTTTTACGTTGAGAAGATCATAAATTAATGTAGCCATATACTTCGTCAACCTTAGTAATTATCAAGGCATGGAAAATTGGTATTCTTGAAATCAGGCATGGTGGTTTTTTGGGTTGGCCAAAAGGCATTCAAAATGAGTTGTTTGACTTCTTTAATTGTATTATTACACACGTGCATCTAGAATTAATTGTATTATTACAGATGTGAAGAATAACACTAGCAACAATAACCCATTTGGAATCACTTGCTATCAAACTGAACTGGGATAAAATCTAAGAACACATACATTTGAATGAATTTAAACAAGTTTGAGTGTCGAAACTTAAGTTGGAGAGAGAGAGAGCACATACAATCAATGTTCAAATCCAAACAAGTTTGAGTGTGGAAACTGAAGTCGGAGAGAGAGAGAGAGCGCTTGGCGGTAGATGGGTATGACGTTGGTGGTTGCACCTAGGGGAGGCGATCTTTGCGAGGGGTTGCATCGGTAGTCCCCAATGGTGGAGTTGAGGTGCTTCCGATGGTGGTGGTGGTGGTCAGCGCTGTCGGTGTCCGCCGGGTGGTCATTGTTCCTCCTCCTCATAGATCTCTCTTTGTCGCTCCGCACGTTAGGTCCTGTCGACAAATTAAAACTCACGTACGTTTTAGTTTAATTTTTTTTGTTGAGTCAACATTATTATGACTGGTTGCGGTAAATCTTTGTGTATGTAGCATTATTGCACTAATAACGACAAAAGGTTTGTTTATAACTTTGCACTGCATGTATGTTGTTGTTTTTACTTTTTGAAAAAAAGGGAACACTCACCTAGAAACAAATTATTATATACAACAGTAGAAATTATGATTGGTTGTTTACGAGTCCCCTTCGACCCAGATTATAGTGGTAATAACAATTATGGCTGTAATAATATGAATGCGATATGAGAACTAACAAAGGGTGATAGGAAGGCCGAGGAAAATCAACAAATGATTAGGAATAAATTACTCCAGTAATTAGATGCTCGCTGCAATTTTCTTGCTTATGTCACTGCAAAATCACGATTACCGTTCTTTTTTGAATGCTTCTTGTTTCCTTGGACAATTTTTTATTTTTTTCTCGAAGAAATTTATCAATATTTGGAAAGAAAAACAAAGACTAAATGGACCAATGGCACAATGACAACGCCAGTTTTTGTTGCAAAAATACTAACAGCAGGGACAGTCTACAGGGAACCACGCAGAGACAAACGCGTTTGGCCCCATTTCGGGTCCCGAAAAAATCTATTCGCCCCTACGAATCCAAAAGTAATACTTATCGATATCCACTGGAGTCGATTTTTTACAGGGCTCCATAAAATAATATTCAAAAATTTATGAATATTTTTCTAGATTTTTTCGGGACCCGAAATAGAGCCAAACGCATTTGTCTCTACGTGTTTCCCTGCAAACTGTCCTTACTGATAGCAGGACTCTTTTTGTTGTTACGAGGAAGAGTTGTAGTGAGGAGTTTTATCATACTTCTTCAACAAATCTCAAAGGCCCGTTATGTATAATATGCTAGATTTGCATTTTTTGATATTGGGTTAAAAATTAGGCCCAGGATCCATCCCAAGTTCAGTGTGCAAACTAATGTCTGGCCCAGTGTTCGATTGGCAGTAGATGTGGGCGTCCACACATACTGGACAATTTTCGGATGTGTCCGTAGCATTTTTGTTTCAGGCTTAACAGTTGTCTAGAACTCTAATATTCGCGTTCGGTACAATGGTTACCTTAGGTGGCAGTATTAGTCTAGCAGTCTTAATTAGTTTTGAATAAAAACAGGCTAGTAGTATAATTTTACTGTTGAATAAGTTTTAACCCAACCTAGAGGTTTTTTTAAGTTATAACAATCGCGAAAACATGTCCTTGAACAATTAAGTCGTTGCACTGAGACAGTGAGACAAGAGCCTGACTGTGTACACCAAAATACACAAAATGTTCACCGTGTTATGTGAAATCCACCTCGGAATTTCACACAGTTGAGATCAAAGCCGCTTAATTTATTTAAATATTTTTTAAATAAACTGCACTGTTCGATCATTTGATTTACTAAACTCGATCTTTAACAAAACTAGAAACAGTACCTCCTTAATTATCAACAGAAAAATCAAAATTAATGCCAAGTTTAATGGAAGACTTTTACTACATTAATCAACTGTGAGAAAATTCTTCATCATCAAAAGCAATTGCTCAATTCCTTCAACAAAATACCTTGCAAATAGTTCGTTGCCCAAAATTAAAGACCAATTACAAACCAAGGAAAAAAGGCACGCCAGTCCTAGGCAGCCACGTCTGACCTTGAATAAAATTCACGACCGTGAACTGGTTCGCCTCGTTTCGATTGGTCATAACCCGATACCCACCCCACCTCACTCTCCCCCGGGTCGAGGAACCCATACCCCTGTTCCCAAACTCCCTATAATCAACAGGAGGGTTAGTCAGAAGCACATCAGACGAACCTTCCCACGCCAACCACCCTTCCGGATGAATGGGCAGATCAAAATCACAGTTCATGAAAATGGTCCGTGCGTTGGGCCCCCACGGCCGGCCCAAGTAAATCTTCATGCGCCCAAAATCCTCTCTTAGATCGGGCGTCGCAGTGACCCGGCAGTTTTGGAAAACGAGCCCAGTGGACAAGTTGGTGACGCTTCGATTTGAGGCCGTGATTGTGATTTGGTTACCGGTAAAGGATTTTCTGGCGAAGATGTTGGAGTTTTGGAAAATTGAGTTGCCATCCCCACATATGAAATCCACGGTGCCGTAAACGTCACATTCTTTGAAAAACTGTTGGCCACTTTGTAAGAAAATGGTGTCTTGGTACCCGTCAAAGCCCACACGGTAGAAGGCTGACCGTGGGGCGTTGATTGTGATAGCCGGGGCTGGTTCGTACCTGTACGTGTTCTGGAATGTTAGGTCCCGAGCCACGAAACCGTCCCCCTGAACCACTGCAAAAGTTTTAACAAGGATATGTTGTCAGGGATATATATTCTTTAGAGTGATGGGGGTATGAGTTTTTTGACTCTTCATTTTGGTACATTTCGACCAAAGACCTAGTCACAGCCGTGAATGATATGCACGATATGCGACGGAGGGAGCTGGCCATCGAGATTACAGTAATCTCATTACTAAAACGAGCATTCCACCTTGAATAAGGACGACGACACCTTACGAATAGCTAGCGATTTGGTGAGAAGAGCGCTCAATACACACACAGCCCAAAAGAAGGGTGCAAGATACGGAGACAAATGTAGGTGGAGTTTGCTACTCACACAACATCTAGAACAACTATGTGCACAACATATATGCTCGTGTACCTGTGTTCATTTTCTTGCTGCATGAGATGCTATTTAATTAACACAACCAATGTTATAATGACACATCATCATGTTGTGCACATCGTTGTGTATGATGTTGTGTTGATAGACTCACGGTGCGGCCTGACAATATACTAGTTTGGTTCGGGGTCTTTGATCATCAACACACAAACTGAACTAAAAACAAGGAGCGAACCAAGCACTTGCTCGAAGGAAGAAGCGACTAAATCAGAATGAAGACAAGGAGGAGAGGTCAGAGGTGAAAGAGAGACTTTCGAGCAACAAAGGCCGAAAAGCCGTTGTGCGCTAGCTTCTAATCTAAGAGTAAAAATGAGAAAAGTAAGAATATAAAGAATCAATTTCAGAAATATATAGATATAAGCAAAAACAAATTTTGGTTAAAAATGAATATGTTATTTTTTTTTTAAATTCTTAGGACGTTTATTTTATTCCTAACAATAGTACATAAAAAATTATCAGGATCATGTGATCAGAGGCGGGGCTATGTTGGGGCCCGGGGGACCCCTGCCCCGAATCCCCGAGCGTTCGAGTTTTAAAATTTTTAGTTTTTATATATCTGAATTTTATATTCTCATTTCTCAATTGCTTTCATAAATAAATAAATAAGCATTTGACAATTGAACATAAGAAAAAAGAAATAATTAGTATACTTTAACTGCATAGGCTTGAATTATTTCAATGTTTAAATATAATGTATTGGAAAACAAAAGTTTTATAATATAATAAATATATATTCCGATAAAAAATATGTCTATTAAGCCCCCGGGTTTCTACCGTGCATGTGAGTAAGAGTTTATTGAAACAAACAGATCAAATAATTTTTGGAATGCGATGGGGATCATGTGTCGATAGATAGAAAAGAGAGACATACACACAGTTGAAGCATTCCAGGTACCAAAGTCGGGACCATTGAAATTTCTACCAGTGATAATGGTCCTCCCTATGCCATCACCTGTGAACCTAATATTCTTCATTCTCTGATCAACAACAATTACTTCCCCATAAACCCCTGCCTTTATGTGAATGACAAATCGTCCGACGCCTTTCCTCCTCAGTGACGCATCAAGAGCAGCCTTGATAGTCGGAAAGTTTCCCGACCCATCTTGAGCCACTACGACCGGTGCCCTTCTACCCCTCCTCCTACCCGCCCTTCTCATGCCTGCCCGTCCCCTTATCCTTCTCCCTCTTCGACGTCTTCCTCTCTGCATCCGTTGCAGAAGACTTCTTTCGCCCTCTGGACTCGAAACATTTCTACTGGGAGTTGCGTCGTTGGAATCAGCAGACGACGATGCAAATTCGATAGCCAAAGCGGTAGCGATTGTGAATAACGCTAATAAAAATAGAAGTTTAATTCCATTTGATGTGCCCATTTTTTACCCCCTGCCTTATTTCTTGTATATATGTACTCTGCTTTGTTGTAAACAAGTTGATAGATACAAGTATACAACCCCCTTGTGAGGGGTTGAATAACTATAGGGCTTAATGGTTTTTTTGGCTAAACATAGGTAAATTGAGAAGTATTGTCCGTAAAACAGTTTAACATGGCCTAAATTGGTATTAATGTGTTGCGTTAATGAAGGTTATTTTTTGGCTTATGTTTTTATGAAGTCATGCTGCGTTATAAAAAGGGATTTTCATGCAATCAATGAAAGCTTATTAAATTCAAGCTGCTGATACTTGGTAGCACTTCAATTTACATGCTTCTACGGAGCTTCTAAATCCAAATTTTTGGCATTCATTTGACAATTAAGGTTTAACTCCACTGTTTTCATAGTAGAAAATTGCTCAAACCGATTTTCAAGTATCATCAAGCTCCATAATTAAAGGCTTAATTCAAGAGAGTTAAGTACTTGGCTGGGTTTCTCCAACAAAAATTGTCCATAGCGTAAGGACTTTAATTAGACAAGTTATTTTCGGTAATTGAACTTTTAGTTGATATCCGTGAGAAGAAGAATATGTCTCAAAATCCTTATTTTGTGAGTTTTAAACCATGTAGACAACAGGAGAAACCCAATGGTTTCATCTACTCTACGTTGAAGTGGTTGCATCACAGTTTGACTACCGAAGTCTGACTTAATTTGTTCTTCAAACTGTTTTTTTTTTTTTTTTTTGTATCGACAAAAATCATAATTGTTAGAATAATTAGATTAATATCTTAAAAGAGGAATTAAACTCGAGCCTAAGTTTCTTTTTCCGACCACCTAGGTGCACTGCCTGTTGGATCGCCAACTTTTCAAGAGAAGTTTAGAATATACGCAAATATCCTATATCCTCGCCATGGCCGGCCCAAGAATGTCTTAAATGAAGTCCTCCATGTTTTACTTTGGATCGGTCTGGCCTAGGACCGTCACTACATTTTTTCCCCCATTGTTACGCTTCATTGAATAAGTGTAGTTCTTATCCACAATGACATAATTAAAATTAAAAATATTTCTAAAGTTAGCGTTAATATTGATACAAAATATTGCTTATGATGGTATAACCAAATTTAAAAAACCTTTTAACTAATAATTAAATTTTTGTCTTTGGATAATTAAAACTAACAATCTTTTCTCTTTTGATAACAAATTTTTATGGGGACCACACACTCTCTTTCTCTTTCCTCTCATTACGATCAATGGACTCACCCACTTATGTTTATTCTCAACTCTCTCTCTCTCTCTTTCTACTAAAAAATGAAAATTTTGATTATGGACCATTATATTGTGAATCTCAACATTGTTAAATTTAGTAATCTCTTAAATGGATAACTAAAACCTCAACATTGTTTAGCTAGCTTACCGTTGTTTTTTGAATGTTTCTTGTTTCATTGGACAATATCTATTTTTTTCCTCGAAGAAATTTATTAAGATTTTGGAATGAAAAACAAAAGCTAAACGTACCATGGACACAACGACAACACCACTCAAAACCAATTAATAAAAAAAAATAAAAAAATAAAAAAAAAACAGGGAAGGAAGGACGCCAGCTTCTCAAAGAGTTTATCATACTTCAACAAATCTCAAAGGCCCATTGTGTATAATATGCCAGATTTGCATTTTTCATATTTGGTTAAAAACTAGGCCCAGAATCCATTCCAAGTTCAGTGTGCAAACTAATGTTTTAATTGCAGTAGATGTGGGACTCCACAGTACATACTGGATGATTTTGAAAACATCTGTGTTCATAGCATTTTTGTTTTGTGGGGGCTCTGCTGCCTATCTAAAACTTTAATATTTGTGTCGGGTTCAATGGTTACCTTAGGTGGCAGTATTACTCTCGCAGTCTTAATTAATTTTGAATAATAACTGGCGAGTATAATTTTACTATTGAATTTTAGTCTTGCATCCTTAATAAACCTAGAAATTTTTTAAGTCATAACAATCACGGAAACATATCCTTCCACAATTATATCGTTGTACACCATTTGGTGTGCAGAAAATGTACACCGCGTTTTGTGAAATTCACCTCGGAATTCTACACAAATGATCAAAACCGCTCAATTTAGTTAAAATATTTTAAAAAAAATTGTTGTAAAAAATTAGCTCAGTTGGATATCAATTAGGTTGAGCAAAAAATTGATTTGATCAAGTCCTTACCAATATCAGACTGTACTGATTTTCTGTAGGAGACCCGTAAAAATAATATTTTAAACAAATTGAATTGTTTCGATTATTTGTGTAAAATCTCGAGATGAGTTCCCTAGAAATGCACACCAAATCATATACTCATAGTTTTGTTGGAACTTTAAATGATATTTACAGATACACTCTCCAAGTTTGATTTACCGACTCTTTAACAAAACTAGAAACAGTACCTCCTATCAACAGAAAAGTTAAAAATTAATGCCAAGTTTAATGGAAGACCTTTGCTACGATCAACTGTGAGAAAATTCCTCATCAAAAGCAATTGCTCAATTCCCTTGCAAATAGTTCGATGTCCAAATTTAAAGGCCAAGTTAGCCTTATAGACCGAGGGAAAAAGGCACAGCAGTCCTGGGCAGCCACGTGGGACCTTGAATAAAATTCACAACCGTGAACTGATTCGCCTCATTTCGATCCGTCATAACCCGATACCCGCCCCACCTCACTCTCCCCCGGATCGAGGAACCCATACCCCTGTTCCCAAACTCCCTATAATCAACCTTCGCACGCGAACCGGACCCACCTGGCCAGTCCAACCACCCCTCCGGATCAATTGGTAGATCAAAGTCACAGTTCATAAAAATGGTCCGTGCGTAGCCTCCCCACGGCCGGCCCAAGTAAATCTTCGTGAACCCAAAAGCCACTATTAAATCGGGCGCTGCAGTGATCCGGCAGTTTTGGAAAACGAGCCCAGTGGGGGAGTTGGGGCTGTCTCGCTTTGAGGCCGTGATAGAACTGTATTTGATTGAGAATATGTGGATCTATTAAATTTAGTTATTATTAAAAGGTTACTAGTTTTAATTATTCAAAGCCCAAAATTTGATTATTTCTAAGGAGGTTGTTAAATTTGATTATAGCATTATAAGCCATATTTTGCACCAACATTGGTAACTTTAAAAACCTTTTACATTTGATTATAGTATTGTGGATACTCTTAGTCTCGCAGTCTTAATTGTTATAACAATCGAGAAAACATGTCCTTCAACAATTATGTCGTTGCACTGAAACAGTGAACTATGTGTACACCAAAAATGGTGTACACAAACTGTGCACCACGTTATGTAAGATACACCTTGGAATTTCAAATAGATGATCAAAGCCGCTTAATTTATTTAATTTATTTTTAAAAAAATTGTAGAAAAATAGCTTAGTTGGATATCGGTAAGGTTGAGCAAAAAACCGATCAAGTTTTTACCAATATCAGACTGAACTGTTTTTCTACAAGACCCTTAAAACAATATTTTAAACAAGTTGAACTGCTCGATCATTTGTGTAAAATGTGGTGCGTATTTGGAGTACACCAAATGGTATACCCATAGTTTTATTGGAAACCTTGAATGGTATTTAGAGATACACTCTCCAAGTTTGATTTACTAAACTCTTTAACCGTTAACAAAACTAGAGCTGCAGTACATCCTTATCAACAGAAAAAGTCAAAATTACTGCCAAGTTTATTGGAAGACCTTTGCTACAATCAACAGTGAGAAAATTCCTAATCATCAAAAGCAATTGCTCAATTCCTTCGAAGACCTTGCAAATAGTTCGATGTCCAAAATTAAAGACCAATTACAGACCAAGGAAAAAAGGCACACCAGTCCTAGGCAGCCACGTTTGGCCTTGTATAAAATTCGCGACCGTGAACTGATTCGCCTCATTTCGATTGGTCATAATAACCCGATACCCACCCCACCTCCCCCGGGTCGAGGAACCAATACCCCTGTTCCCAAACTCCCTATAATAAACCGACACAAGAGAATTGGGCCTACGCGGCCAGTCCAACCACCCCTCCGGATGAATTGGCAGATCTAAGTCACAGTTCATGAAAATGGTCCGTGCGTTGGCTCCCCACGGCCGGCCCAAGTAAATCTTCGTGGACCCAAAAGCCATTCTTAAATCGGGTGCCGCAGTGAACCGGCAGTTTTGGAAAACGAGCCCAGTCGGCGAGTTCAAGCCCTCTCTCTTTGAGGCCGTGATTGTGATTTGGTTACCCGTGGAGGAATTTCGGGCGATGATGTTGGAGTTTTGGAAAATTGAGGTGCCATCTCCGCATATGAAATCCACGGTGCCGTAAACGTCGCATTCTTTGAAGAACTGTTGGCCACTTCGGAATAAAATGGTGTCATGGTACCCGTCGAAGCCCACACGGTAGAAGGCCGACCGTGGGGCGTCAATTGTGATCGCTGGGGCTTGCGCCAGCCGGTGCGTGTTCTGGATTGTTAGGTCCCGAGCCACGAAACCGTCCCCCTGAACCACTGCAAAAGTTTTAATAAGCAGGATATGTTGTTGGGGACAATATTCGTTAGAGTGATGGGTGATCTTTTTGACTTTCATTTTGGTACATGTCGACCAGAGATCTAGTCACAGTTGTGAATGATACGCATTACGCACGATCGGCCACGGAGGGAGCCGGCCTTCGAGATTACCAAAACGAGCTAGCATTCCACCGTGAATCAGGAGGAGGACATCTTAGGAATAGCTAGCGATTCGGTGGGAAGAGCGCTCATACACACAGCCCAAAAAAAGGGTGCGAGATACAGAGACAAATGCAGGGTGGAGTTTGGTACTAACACAACATCTGCAACAACAATGTGCACAATATGCTCGTGTACTTTTGTTCATGTTCGTGTGGCATGAGATGCTTTTTAATTACTACCAATGAAATAATAACACATCTCATGGTGTGTATGATGTTGTGTTAATAGACTTTCAGGGTGTGACCTGATGATATAGTTTGGTTCGGGGCTTTGATCATCAACACACAAACTGAACTGAAAGATCACAAAATGTGAGACAATTAACAAGGAGCGAACCAAGCACTTGCTCGAAGGAAGAAGCGACTCAATTAGTCAAGGAGGAGAGGTGATATAGAGATTTTCGAGCCTAAAAGCAGTGAGCAACAAAAGCTGAAAAACTAGCTTCTTAATCAAGGGTAAAAATGAGAAAAGCAAGAACATAAGAAGAATCAATTTCAGAAAAAGATATAAGAAAAAACAAATTTTGGTTGAAAATGAATATGGTGATTTTTTAAAATTCTTAGGACTTTTATTTTATTCCTAACAATAATAATACATAATTACTCCTTCCGTCCCATTTTGTTTGTCCATTATCCTTCGAAAATAAATTCTTTCTACCTTAGGTGGAAAACCTACCTTTCTCACCACCTATTGTGGGCCCTACTATGCGTTCATTAAAGTAATTTGAACCGTTTATCTTATACGACTCACAGAATAGCATATCTTCAACAATAATCAATTTTGTCGGACATATATATGTATGTCAAAAATTGAATTTTGATTGTAAATATAAATGATCATAGACAGTTTAACTTTAAAGAATCAGACCATCAATTTTACAAACTACAATCCAATTTTTGATATATCTATTGATGTTCGACAAAACTGATTTCTTGTGTGAATATACAATTTGGTGGGTCCTATAAAATAAACGGTTTAGATTTCTGTAATAAACGCATGGCAGGGCCCACAAATAGCGGCAGTGGAAAAGGTGGGTTTTTCACATGTGGTGGAAAGAATTTAATCTCTATTTGTTTTGTCTCTTTTGTATCTATTGCATATATCTTTCAATGTGGATCTTGAAAAATATTTAATATCGATTTTATTTGATAGATTTTAATTTGTTCCATAATACAAAATTGTCAAAATTATGAAAAACTTTATAAATTGAAATATACAGACAATAGACAAAAAAAAAAGACAAAAGTATTGACAAACAAAATGGGACGGAGGGAGTATTATTGTGATCATGTTATTAGGAGTATATTGAAACAAACAACTCAAATAATTTTTGGAATGAGATGGATCATGTGTCGATAGAGAGAGGGAGACTTACAAACAGTTGAAGAATTCCATGTACGAAAACCGTGCCTTGGATATCTGAATCTGCTACCAGTGATAATGGTCCTCCCTATGCCATCACCTGTGAACCTAATATTCCTCATTCTCTCGTCAACAAGAAGTCTTTCCCCATAAACCCCTGCCTTTATGTGAATGACAAATCGCCCGACGCCTTTCCTCCTGAGCGACGCATCAAGAGCAGCCTTGATAGTCGGAAAATTTCCCGACCCATCTTGAGCCACTACGACCGGTGCCCTTCTACCCCTCCTCCTACCCGCCCTTCTCATGCCTGCCCGTCCCCTTATCCTTCTCCCTCTTCGACGTCTTCCTCTCTGCATCCGTTGCAGAAGACTTCTTTCGCCCTCTGGACTCGAAACATTTCTACTGGGAGTTGCGTCGTTGGAATCAGCAGACGACGATGCAAATTCGATAGCCAAAGCGGTAGCGATTGTGAATAACGCTAATAAAAATAGAAGTTTAATTCCATTTGATGTGCCCATTTTTTACCCCCTGCCTTATTTCTTGTATATATGTACTCTGCTTTGTTGTAAACAAGTTGATAGATACAAGTATACAACCCCCTTGTGAGGGGTTGAATAACTATAGGGCTTAATGGTTTTTTTGGCTAAACATAGGTAAATTGAGAAGTATTGTCCGTAAAACAGTTTAACATGGCCTAAATTGGTATTAATGTGTTGCGTTAATGAAGGTTATTT
>BPLS01000636.1:12188-48015 GCA_019656275.1 Rhododendron kiyosumense
CTTTCTTATGTTGTTAATGAAGTCATGCTGCGTTATAAAAAGGGATGTTCATGCAATCAATGAAAGCTTATTAATTAATTCACGCCGCTGATAAGTTTACAAGAACGCAGAGCCCTTGAATTTCCATGCTTCTACGGGGCTTCAAAATCCAATTTTCTTGAAATTCATTCCCTTATTAGTTAGACAATTAAGGTTTAACACCACTGTTTTCATTGCATGCAGAAAATTGCTCAAACCGATTTTCGAGTATCATCAAGCTCCATTAAAGGCTTCGAGAGAGTAAACTACTTGGCTGGGTCTCCTAACAAAATTGCTTGTAGCGTAGGACTTCTTTTTTTTTGGTCATTCATTAATAATAATCTACTCTAACTTAGGAGATTTGGGTAGCGGATGAACGCTTACTGAAATCGAACCCTGTCCTGCCTATGTGCATGAGAGTATAAAGAAGATACCAATTACACTTCACTCTAATTACGTAGCATAAGTACTTTAGACAAGTTATTTTTGGTAACTAGACATTTAGTTGATGTATGGGAGAAGAATGGCATGTCTCAAAATCCGTATTTTGTGAGTTTTCAACCATTTAGGCAATAGGGAAATCGCAACCTTATTGAGGGTTTCATCCATTCTAAGTTGAAATTGCATATACAGTTTGACTAAGGAATTCTGATTCCGATTTAATATGTCCTACAAAATGTTTTTTTTTTTTAATCGGCAAAAATCACAATTGTTGAAATAATTAGATTAGCATCTTGAAAAAAGAGTTGAACTCCTAACTTTCTTTCTCCAACCGCCCAAGTGCACTACCTCTTCGATGACCAACTTTTCATGAGAAGTCTGCATAGACTATACGCAAATATCCTGAATCCTCGCCATGGCCGGCCCAAGAATGTTTTAAATGATCAAAGTCCTTCGATACTGTGGATTGAAAATTTGAAATTCCAATGTTTTACTACCTTGGATCAGTCCAGCCTAGGACCGTCGCTACATTTTTTTTTCAATTGTTGCTCTTCATCGTATGAGACTATAAGTGTCGTTCTAAAAGGTTTATTGCAGCGTTTTCAATATGCAGAACTGTTGATTGAATTGATGATTTTAATTTCAAGAGAGCGGCTAGGGTGCACACTTGCGTACGATATGCATCTGTAACATTTACCACTGAGAGGCGTAACATTTACCACTGAGAGACGTAACATTGGAGTAATATTTTACTAATCAGCGTAACATTGGCATAACATTTTACCAATAGATATAACGGTGCATACTGTATACATACTTAACCATTGAGAGAGTAAAATTTACCACTAAGAGGCATTACACTTACTGCTAGGAGGCATAATCTCTTTTCAACATTCTTCCAACGTTGGCATAACATTTTTCAAAGGTAGGAGGTGTGTATTGGAGTTTTTTGGAAGATGCTAAGGTGTCCCCGATCATTTTGGGGACACTGTGATTTTTAGCATAATTTCATCATTATGAGTATAACTAAAACTCATTACAAGCAAAACAGAACCCAAACAAAGCATAACCAAGAAATATTTAAAAAACCAACCAAGGTATAATCAAACCCAACCAAGGCATAACAAACAAGTTATTCCTTGTTACGGTTCTGTTATGCTTATAATGGGTTTTGGTTATATTCATAATAGTTTTATTATGCGAAAAATTACGGTGTCCCCAAAATAACTGAGGACACAGTCATTCCCAAGTATTTTTCCTAATTTCATTTATGGGCGCCACTTCGTGCACAGTGTATAACCTGATTTGGATTTGATTCACTCTCAGTAAATCGATGAACGGATACATGTGATTGAAAATTTGAACTCAAAATCTTGTTAGTTCTGGCTTCCTTCTAAACAAAACCATGATTCCACCCTTGAGGACAAGAAACCTTAAAATTATCTTGAAAATCGTTTTACTTTTATTTCAATCACTTCGGAAAAACAGTAACTACCTACTGAGCTTATTAGCTCAAAAAACAGAAAAACAAAATTATCTTCGAAGATCGCGCGATGATCCCTATTTCCTTACTACGTTCCATTGTTAGGAAAATCTGGCAAATCCCCAAGACCTGGCCTACAAACCAGCTTTAAAAGGCACGCCAGTGCTAGGCAGCCAAGTATGTCCCTGAATTAGATTCGCAACGGTGAATTGACTTGCCTCGTTCGAGTCCATAACTCGGTACCCTGGCCACTTCACTCTCCCTCCGGTCGACGAACCAATACCCCTGTTCCCGTATTCCCTGTAATAAACGGTGTTCGCGTCCCCCCCATCCGGCCTCTTCTCCCATGGCATCCACCCCTGTGCCTGAATCGGGACGTCAAAATCATTCCGAATGTAGATCGTCCGGGCGAAGGACTTCCAGGGCCGGCCCAAGTAAATCTTGTGCGTCCCGATCACCTGGCTCAGTTCCGGCTCTGCCGTGACCCGGCAGTTGTGGAACACGAATCCCGTGGGTGAATTCGCTAAGTTACGGCTGGACGCGGCAATGGTGATTGTGCGGCCGGGCGATCTCCTCAGGCGGAGGTTGCAGTCCTGGAAGATTGCTGCAGCGTCTCCGCAGATGAAGTCGACCGTGCCGTAGATATCGCACTCTTTGAAGAACTGTTGGCCTCGCATGGCGACGATGGTGTCCTGATACCCTTCAAAACCACAACGGAAGAAAGCCAAATGTGGCGCAGATGATGTGATTGCTGGAGCCTGCTCCTTCTCAGGGCCGGCTGTGTTTCGGAATGTTATGTCGCGAGCCACGAACCCGTCGCCCTTTATAACTGCAATGCCGAACATGAAATTAGTTTGAAGCCATTCTCAGCCAACAGGTTATTAGGATTCTCTCTTTTCAACAATTTCAGCTGTATGACACGGTGAAAATCTTGACAAATATGAATACAATAGTTTTTTTTTTCCCTGTGTTAGTCCATTAGTTGGTCTAAAGTCGACCCGCGTCAGCTGACTTGCTAACCCTTAGCCTTAACCACATGGCTTAAAAAGTTAATTTCGAGTTATACGGTTAACATTTCGATCTTGGAAGCGGGGCTTTGCTGTGCCATTAGGCACAGCACCCCCTACCCGCACCCCAAACTGGGCCAAACACACCCCAAACGGTACCGCTTGAATTAAAAAAAATATTAAGTTATCTATTTGCAATCCTATAGAGCGGAAACGTAATTATGAGAGCCTTAGAGATAAAATTTAATTATGCCCCTTTAGAATAATATGATCAGAATAATAAAATTTTCATACTGGTTCAAACTGATTGAAAATTGGAGTAGTTAATTTTTTACCTATATTTTTTAATATATAAACGGTCTAAAAAATTAAATGCTCCAATTTTTAATCCGTTCGAACAAGTGCGAAAATATTATTATTCTGATCATATATTTTTAAAGGATCATAATTAACTTTTGTTTCTAGAATTCTCATAATTAAGTATCTGCTATTTATTTAGGATCTTGTGGAGCAAAAAATGTGATTATTAAAGCTTAAAAACAAAAGTTAATTATATCTTTTTAGAATAATATAATCAGAATAATAAGATTTTCTCACTTGTTCAATGGATTAAAAATTAGAGCACTTAAAAAAATTTTAGACCGGTTATATATTAAAAAAATATGGTTAAAAAATAATTGCTCCAATTTTCAATCAGTTTGAACCTGTGTGAAAATCTTATTATTCTGATCATATTATTCTAAAGGGACATAATTAAATTTTATCTTTAAGACTCTCATAATCACGTTTTCACTCCATAGAATTGCAAATAGATAACTTAAGTTTTTTTTTAATTCCAAACGGTACCGTTTGGGGTGTGTTTGGGGTGTGGGTAGGGGGTGCTGTGCCTAACGGCACAGCAGAGCCCCCCTTCCTTCGATCTTTCCCCCAAAGATAATCTCTTACAAAAGTCTAATCATTCAAGTACAAACTTCGAAGCATGTAAAACTAATAAGAGAGAGATGACTTACTGACAGTCGCAGATTTTGATGTTCCCCTACCTCCACTGATAGAAAGGCTACCAGTGATAATGGTCTTTCCCATACCATCGCCAGTGAACATAACGTTCTTCATTGCCTCAGTCACCACAACATGTTCGCTGTAAACGCCACTCTTAATGTGAATGACGAATCGCCCGCCGCCTCCCCTCTTGAGCGACGCATCAAGAGCCGCCTTGATGCTCGGAAAGTTTCCCGACCCGTCTTGAGCCACCACGGCTGCGGCATTTCCAACCGGCTCTTCGCCTGCCAACCTCGGCCTCCGCCCTCCTTGGCGTCGGGGCTTAACCTTCCGCCCTCGATGACGTCTTCCCTTCCTATGATGTTTTCCTTGCAGCATTCGTTGTAAAAGACTTCTCTCGCCCCCTGGACTCGAGATGTTTTTACTGGGAATTCCCCAATCGGAATCAGGTCCTGATTCCGATGCAATTTGGATAGCCAAAGTGGTGGCGATTGTGAACAGTGTTAGTAATAGCACAAGCTTCATTGCATTCGATAGGCCCATGTTCTTTCTTGACATTGCTCCTTGTGAAGGGGGTTTACAGCTATATATAGGGTGCAATTTTTTGGCTCGTTTAAATTGAACTTAAATTTTGGGGAAATCACTGGCGATTGATAAATGACCATAAAGAGTTACACATGTTCCAGCATATGTGCTTTAATATTTGGCGTTTAAGGTTCTCTCTCGCGCTCATAGATTTGCTATAAGTTCATTTACAGTTAGGAAAGAGGATTTTAATGCAAGCATACTTAAGGTGGCGTCACGTGCTTTTTTGGGTATGGCCGTATAGCGGTCAGGCAGTATCTGGACCAGTTTATACGCACCTTAGGTTAATATTATTTCCGATTCGTTCAAAAGCAAGTCATCCATGCCGGGACTAGAGAGTCCACAAGAAATTATTTTCTTGAAGCTCACGCCCAAAATATAATATTTTGATAAAAAATAAACTTATTTTATCACCATTGGCATGGCGCTGCTGCGTTGAACCACATGGGGTCGGCATAAAAATGTTCTAATATTGGAGTATGGTAATTTTTGTAGTAGATAAAAATGAACCCCTAGAAAAATATAGCATGTATGAACCCCATTGTGGCTGCAAAATACCAGATAATTTAGCCCATTTCGGAAACCCTCCACCATTTTGGTAAAAGACAAATTTGAGAAAAAACTTTATTAATAGCACAATTGTAAATTTGACAAAGAAAATTACCTTTCAAAATTGAACTAATATTTGAGTTCTACTTCATTTGAATAAATTTTTTGGCCAACTTCATTTCGGAACCCTCACAAGATCCTCACAGGCAGCTCACGGAGGATCCGGATCCCAGAACGAATAGTTGTAGGGTCCCACATCGCCTGTATGTGGGAAGAGAATTCCATACACTCGTATAATTTGAGGTTAACCTTTTGAGCCACGTGATTAGGCTAAGAGTTAAGTAAGTCAGCTAACACGGGTCATTACAATAGTTCTCAAGGATCTGGGGACACCCTCAAGCGGTCCTTGCCAAGCACCTTGCCGAGCGGGTGCAAGGCGCATTCGGACCGTCCAAAAGTGTTCCCTGGAAAAGTTTGTTTTCAATCCGAACTATTGATTACCAAGATGAACGGCCCGGATGCGCTCGGCAAGGACCGCTTGGTAGTATCTCTGGGTCCAGTTCTTAAGTAGTTCTATTATACGACTACAAGGTTTTCAAACTCGAAAATTATTATAAATTGAAAGATGCTATAAATAATAATAAAAATGACACAAATATCAGAAATTGACAATCTTTTTGAGACGGGAGGAGTAATCAATGGCCACACTCAAAACAAGCCCCATAGACGCGTAGATTGTAGAGTAGAATCTCTATTCTCTTTTTTGATCCACAGTAAAATCTCTATTCTCAATCCGGACCTTTCATTCTATTGTGTCCATAACTACATTTACCTTGTACCTCGAGCCACAAATGACTGCCATTTTCGTTATAATTCGCCATTACATTGACATGTTCTGATTGAACTCTCTACACGCAAATACTATACACACCATTCGCCAACAAAAAAATATTTAAGGCTACACATGAGAAATAAATGGCACGCCGGCTTCCGGCAGCCACAACTCGCCGCAGATGAGCTTCCCAACGCCGAATTCCTCCGCCTGAGTTTTGTTCCTAATATCGTGATACCCGCTCCACTTCACTCTCCCCTCGGTCGAAGACCCTGGCCCGAAATTACCATACTCCCCATAATACAAAGTGCCCAAATTCCCCGTATCGTTCCCCCACTGGGACCACCCCACGCCGGGGACAAAACCGTCAAGATAACTCCTCATATAAACCACACGGGCGTAATCCCTCCACGGCCTGCCCAAGTAAGCCACGAACGGCCTGGCTACTGGGCCGCCTCGATCCCCTGCGGGCAAAAACATGCACCGGTGGATCGAGAACCCGGTGTTCTGGTTCGGGTCCGTTCGGCCTTGGGCCGTTACGACGATTTGGTTCCCGCTCGGTGGGGTCCGTCCGTGGATAATGCAGTTTTGGAATACTACCGCGGCGTTTCCAAAGATGAAATCAGTCGTGCCAGAGACGTGGGATTTGGCGTAGAATTGGCGTTGGGAGTGAACGCAGAGGGTGTCTTGGTATCCTTCGAAGCTACACCGGTAGAAGACCGAGCGGTCGGACTGCGATAGGAGGGCAACGGCCTGGCCGCTTTGCGGGCCCGCCGTGTTGCGGAAGGTGATGCCCCGGGCCATGAATCCGTCGCCAGCCACCGCTGGAATTTAATTAGAGAGTTAGCTAGCGAGTAAAAATAAGAAAGAAAAGTGGTGGAAGATAGCATAAGATTTATATTTTTCAACACAACATGCGAGGATCGATCCTGTTATTGTGGCTTCCTTTTGGTTAAGAGAGATGTAAACTCTTTATGACTTTACAATCTTTCTAATTGTAAGAAAGAGGAAGGAGCCAATCGAAAAATATCATTTGTGTACTTTTTCTCTCAATTTCTCGCTAAACGTCACTCAATCCGAATGAGTAATTTGGTGATAAACTTCAGTACTATCTTTTCTTTTCTTACCCAATCACAACATCTAAAGGGGCTGTTAGATTACAAATAATACTACCAACCCATGATTTGTTTCACAAAATGTACAGAATGCAATGTTGGCATTATGCCAGTACCGCACACATAGGGCCAGACTCCCTCATATGTAATGTTCTAAACGTCGCTAGGCATTAGTCGGGCGGTCAACCACTTTTGAGACCTAGTAATCGGCGCATAGTAATTAGTTGAATCTCGTTAGATAGGCCATGCCAGCGATTACTACAGATTAATTCCTTTTTTAGAATACCGCATGATTATGGCCCCAGGCAACCCACCCCTGCACAGCCATCAAAGTGCGCACTGCTTCTGAACTTCAAATATTTTGGGCATAAATTTTGGCGTACCATCGTTTTTCGAAATTAAAATTTGCACAAATTTTATCTAGAGGGTGTTGCTGTACTCTAAAACCGCGAGAGAACGAATGGCTTACAGAAAGTTGCAGAGTCAAAGGTGGAATAGCCTCCGACATGGCTCCGGTTACCGGTGACAATAGTGCTCCTCCATCCGTCACCAATCAGCATGATATTCTCCATATCGAGGCCTACCTCAATGTTTTCACTATAAATCCCGCTTTTCACGTAAATTACAAATCTTCCCCAATATCTCATATCGATCGATGCATCGATAGCCTCTTTGATTGTGATAAAATCTCCTAACCCATCTTGAGCCACCACGAAATCTGGAACTAGCCGTTTGGACTGCAAAAGCCTCCTCCGATCGCCACTTGAAACCCAACTAGGAAATCGTTCCTTGTAGGTGATTTGATGAGGAGCTTTTGCATTGTTGATGGCCAAACTGTTGCTTATCAACTTTGAGACATTGTTGTTCTTGAGGGAAAATACGTTATCGGTAACACCTAGCTCAGTGAACCCATTTTGACAGGTATCGAGATTCGTTAGGGCCGCACTAAGCCAGGTTTGTACGTCAAAGTCGTCATGATTCATGCTTTCGTCTAGGGTACGGTTAAGTTGGACAATGGTGCTCTCGTAAAGATTCAAGCAATCCGTCCACGCGCCTCTTTTTCTATTGCTACATGAAGCTAGCCCGAACCACTTGATATACGTCAGTGCATTCAGCGACCATTCCAGGGCTAATTTTGTGGCCAAATTTCGAAAATCATTCTTTGATGTTGATACATAGTGGTTTCCATCTTGGCCCAGATAATACTTGCATGGTTTAGGGTATGGTGTTTTGTCGCACCACCAGTTTAAGGCACCCCAATTTGCGCTTGAATGGATTGGAGAGAGGCTAGAAGAAAAAATTATGAACAATTGAAATAGCCCAACCTTCATCACTATTGATGGACTTCGCCACAATTGTTGCAAATTGGATGGGCCAAATGACAATGGCTCGTGTGAAATGTACGTACACGTTTATATTAATGTAATATTTGACCCACACTTTTAGAATCTCGCTCATCTGCAATCTATTGTTGGACTGTAAAGTGTCATCCGCGTAATCCAAGCCGTCCAAAAGTTTTTTTAACGGTTTAGATTTTAACAAAACTCTTCCAGAAAAATTAATTTTTTTTTGGAAGAGCTTTTTTAAAATCTAGACTGTCGTATGTAAAGATGAATGTTTATGATGAAACGGCAGAGGCCTCTCTGCAGTCCAACTGCAGAGAAGTCGGGTCCGACTTTTATGCTATTGGGGTGACTATCTAATTGGCTTTATTGTCTTCATTGAGAATAGAAATATAAGCAGAGATTACGCAAAAATGTTAGATCTATAAACGAGTCAAATGACCCAAAATTGTTTCAAACATGGGTCTAGGTGCATAACCTAGTTAGTATTTGCTAATGTGTTCCGTTCAGACATAGATCTTATGTGGTTGCTGGTTGTTGGAGGATATTAGAGACCCTAATCACCATAGATCTTTGTAATCTGGAGTAATCTACAAACTACTTGTATAAATCAATTTAAACACCAACAAAGGCACAAATTTGGCTTCTTTTTCCTTTTGAAAGGGCTTCTATCCATAGTGATAGCGTAAATTTTCTCCCTCAAGTTAATCCAAAAAAATATAATAATTCTCCCTCAAAGTCGAAGTGCAATTTTTATTTTTATGGAGGCACTTTAGTGCAGTACTTTCTTCTTTATAACAGGCTGTTCCGGTCAAGTTACGCACACTTCAACTGATTATGAACCCCTGAAGTTAACAGCCAGACACACGTTCAGTTGCCCAAAGTTTACAATGCTGGACTTTCATGAAATTCAACCTTGTGACAAGCCTTTCAGTTTCTATCTGGAGGAACACAAGATTGAGAACTCATAATTATCACGATAGACCCCAATTTTAATTGTTAGACTTATAGCTGTAATGATTGTTTGCCCGTCAAAAAATAAGGGGTCACATATGTTCCTCTTGTCCTCATTTTTACGGGTTTTTTTATTCACAACAAAGTAAAGGATATTAGCCTTATAATTTCATTTGAATTTGATTATAATGTAGAAAAGCCTTTTTGACACATTTGTCCGAACCATACTCTCATAAATAAAAAGAAGAAAAAGTAGTATTTAATTCAATGTTGTATAGTAAAGAGCTGGAACAAAACAATGTACATTTACAACACATATCGATCATTATAACATTTTCAATCATAGACCAGCAGTGAATGGCACCCCGGTTGCCGGCAACCACGTATTGCCGGCAATCAAGTTCGCAACGGTGAACTGGAAAGCGGTAACCGCACTTGTTATAACATGATGACCCTTCCAATTCACTCTCCTCGTAGTCGAAGAAGCAGGCCCAAAATTCATGTACTCCCCAAAGTAAAGTGTATCCTGGGCAAAATCGGTATTTTCCCACGCCAGCCAACCCGCCGGATTCACCAAACTTCCTAGGTAACATTGAAGGAAAACAGTCCTAGAATACCGTTGCCACGGCCGCCCCAAGTACGTATTGTAAGAGCGGACCACCCGGGCAAAGCCGGGTGTAGCCATGACACGGGAACCCTGGATCGAAATGCCGGTGTTTTGAAATTGGTCGACCCTGCCCTGGGCCGTGATCACGTTGGCTTGGCCCCAAAGGGGCTTTCTTACGTAAATAATGCAACTTTGGAATACCACGGCCGCATTGCCGAATATGAAGTCTATTGTGCCGTAAATGTAGCACGATTTGAAGAATTGGCGCTGCGCTAGGACGAAGAGGGTGTCTTGGTACCCTTCGAATCCGCAAGCGTAGAACACAGAGAAATCAGACGCCGATCGGACGGCCACTGCTTGACCGTTTTGCGGGCCAGCCCTGTTTCGGAATGTGATTCCCCGAGCTATGAAACCAGCGCCATCAATCCCTAGAGAACGACATGATTTTAGATAATTTAAGTCACCGTAATATATTGTTACTACATTTATTTGACATAAAAAGGGATTCATTTAATAAAAAAGTATGCCATTAAAAATAGAAAATATATAACAAGCCCAATGCATTGACCTGCTAAATAAAAAAAACGTGTTGCGGTAGTTTTAAATGCCTCTTAACTTAACCAATGAATATGAAGATAATGTTACTCAAACTTATATCCTTGGATTGAAAAATCATTTTGGGTGATCCAGCTAGCGTTGGGTATCCTTGACTTCTATTTTTTGTGGGTTAAGAAATGTGTGACAGTAAAGAGTGCTTGTGCATCATGTGACGGTGCAGTACGTTTCAAATCTTGTGTAGGCATGCAATGTGACTAGCCGATGAAAAAGTCACCAAGACGTTACGTACCACTCAATCCGTAACGAGAGCAAATTAAAGACAACATCTCAAAATAATCCCGGGGTTCAATCCCACTCTTCATTGGTTGGCCCCTTTTAAAGCTGGAGCAAACTCATTTAAGGAATTAGGAGATAGCATGTTTGTTAATCCTGATCATGAGCATATTTAGCCGCAAAAGTTCCGAGTAAGTAACGTTTAGGTATAATGTAACTTAAAGTTAAGGACAATTAATGATCGATGTGTCTTTAATTTGGCTTCACATAATACCTAATCATTTTCAAGCATTCTAAGTCTTATCAACATAACGTACTTCTTACCATTTGAATTGTAGGTAATTCGGATCAAAAAATAAATAAATATTGTAGGTAATTGATTTAATGTAGATTAGAGTCATTTAACAGTCAAAGCAGAAACCAAGGAGAGAGAGCTGGCTTTAAATGGAGCTCCTGCCAGCGAATAGTGTTATTGGTTCTCAGAATTAATTGAAATGTGTATAAACTGATCAGAACACCTAGTTATTAGAGAGATAGAGAGAGAGAAAGAGAGAGGGAGAGAGAGAGAGAGAGAGAGTGAGTGAGTTCTTACCAACAGTTGCACAGCTATATATTGTGTAACCTGAAGCAACACTTCGCTTGCCAGAAATTATTGTGCGCCTCATTCCGTCGCCTACCAAAGTAATCTTGTTCATATTTTTGTTGATCTCGATATACTCCCTATACACGCCCCTTTTCACATGTATTGTTATCCTCTCGTCACGACGCCTCCTTGACACCGCAGAGTTTATCGCAGCCTGGATCGACCTAAAGTGGCCGGACCCATCTTGCGCCACGATGAAATTTGCCTGAGAACTCAACGTCGATGGAGACTCCAACAGCTTCCTCTCAACGGCCGAAACCCAGCTTGGAAACTCCCCTATAGTTTCTTGGCCGTCAAGCAACGCCCCGTTGATGGCCAACCCGTTGCTGATCAGCTCGGACACGTTGTTGGACACAACAGGAGAGATGAAATTCGAGACATTGAGCTGATGCGACCCTGCCCGACAAGTATCGAGGTTCGTCAGGGCGGTGCTGAGCCACGTCTGGCAATCAGCATCCGTTGAGTTCACGTTTGCGGCGGTGGCTTTTAGGCCTTGAAGGGTGTTGTTGAGTTGGAAAACGGTGTTGGAGATCAATCCGGAGCAGTCCAACCACGCGGCCAGCTTACGCTTGCTACGGCAACGTCGTCTGAGCTCATTCACGTGGATTTCCGCATGAAGGGCTCGCTCCAGTGCCGCTTCCACCATCATCGTTCTGAAATCCGCTTCGCCTCTCGGGACACAGCGGCCGGGTCCGCCCAAGTAGATTTTGCACGGTTCTGGATGAGGAGTTTTGCTGCACCAGTGGTCGATGCCATTGGAAGTTTGGTTTGGAAGGGCTTGAGTGAGGAAAGAAGGGAGACAAAATGATATGGGTACTATGAAAATTAATGCAAGGTTCAATGCCATTTGGTGTGTTGTTTTCTTTCTATTTTTGGTATGATTTGGATGTTGTGTCTCTTTAAGGACGTTTCTTTAAGGACTTTTCTTTTTATTCAAGTACAAGTGAGATGTGGTGGACCACCATCTGCCAACTTTATTTCCCAAAAAAAAAGTGAGATGTGGTGGGTCGAAACTTAATTAGCACCACAGTTGGCTTTTTTGAAATGAGAGTGCTTAACTGCAAGATAACCCAAAGGCTTAGCCCCGTTCCGCTAAAAAAAATAAGAATTGTCTTGTAAAGTGAAAAATAAGTACTTAAAAAGTAAGAGCTAGTCTCAGCGGAATGGGGCCTTAGTGGGCGAAACCCGAGACTTAGGGTTTTACTCCCTCCTAATGGGATTCCTGCAAGTGAACGGTAAGATTAGTCTTCAGGATTAATAGTTGAAGTGCACATAAATTGTCCGAACACTTTGAGTTATGGGAAAAAAAATTAAGTACAAGATAGGAAAAAGGTTGATGTCCTACTTAAATGATAAGCAAAAGTCATGTAGTTGAGGTGTGCGTAAGTTGCCCAGACACTTTGAATTATGGGGAAAAAATTAAGTGCAAGATACGAAAAAGGACGTTGATGCCCTACTTAAATGATAAGCAAAGTCATTTTTTTTTTCATTTAGGATAACTTTTTTTATTATTCACAATTAGGGTAACTTGGATATGTCTAATAACTTAACTAATACTTTATGGCAGGTGGCTTTTCTTTCTTTTTTTTAATCTTTGAACTTGGCGTCATCTGGAGTTGTTGGACTAAAATTTGAATTATTTTTGTTGATTTTTTGATATTTCAATATTTTGTGGTGTATTACCTAAAGATCATTACGTACTATCATATCAACCATTATGTAACGGGATTTTAAACTTTCGAAACTATTATTTACTTACGTATATATAAACTGATATAAGAGTACTGTATCACACATACTATTACACAGTCCAGATCTCATAAGGGATCCCTTACTGCCTTATGGTGCAGGACTCTCCTTTCCCAATCGAATTACTACGATCCAAGCCGCTCAAAGTGTGTAGAACGTGATTTTAAAGGTACTCAAGAGAAATCAGCAAAAAAAATGATTGGGAAGGGCTTGATCCGAGTAGTTTTTTACTGAACCGTTCAATAAAAAATTGTTCGGATAAAACCCTTCCTGATCATATTTTTTACTGATTTCTCACGAGTACCCTTAAAATCACGTTCTGATCACTTTGAGTGACTCGGATCGTCACAATTCGATCGGAAAAGGGGAGTCCCGCATGATAGCATCGTGCGGGATCTCTCATTGGATCCGGACTATACTATTACATTTCCAAATGTTGTGACATAAAACCATGTGGCGTACACATAACACAATCAAAATTCGTAAAATATGTTTGACTTAAAGTAACGGTGGAGTTTTCCCTACATATATGAATTGAGAACCCGTGTTTTTGTGACTTCTAAGAGAGATAAATGATCGATTAGTATTCAATAGAATAAGTTCAAAGCAATTAATTAATCGGGGATAATGCATGAGCCTCCTAGTTTTAAGATCACGCAAACGTGAGCTGCATGAAAGAATATATGATAAATTACTATTTGTTTGAAAAATCAGTCGTCAAATACATCAGATCGATCAGAGAGTACGTAGATCGCACTCCTCCATTTTGAGAGAGAGAGAGATCGTATTTCTTTGGACTTCTTAATTAATATATCAACTCAAAAATCCTGTTTTGGGGAACTCGTTGGTGTGACTGATCGATCTTCTTAATTAATCCAGTCAAGAGACGACTGGTTATAGTTTAAACTAATACTCCATTTCTAGACAAAGTAGTAGCATTGACTTCAATTCCCACATGGCCGTGGGCGGTCCTAGGGGGTGAAGGAGTACTAATTTTCACGGTTACTTAAAAGAAAATTTCTATGAGATTGATCCTGCAAGTTTCGTAAGTGAAATTTTTTTCCTATATGGGTGGGTTAAAAACCTGTAAAATTTCAAGCTATCAATTATTTTTTAAGTTGCTTGTATAAGATTAAACAGTGGCTATCACATATACACAATATCGTCTTTTTTTGAAAATTCGTAGTAGCAATGTGTATTTATGTGTATCGATATGGAAATACACAGGTTTTGGGTCCCTACCAGACACAAATACTTCCTCCGTCACTGCACATGGCTTGTGTTAGTGTGAGTATTGTTTTTCTTATAGTAATACAATTTCATGCCAACATTTTTTAATGTTACATTAAAAGTGTGGAAGATTTACCTATTAAAGATCTCCTTTTCCGTGGTATACAGAGTTGACTTTCCTCAGGGTTTTAGTTGCCATGTATACAGGGCGGTTGCACTATGTATTGAGGGAAAAGTAATCCTTGCTCTCAAAGCAATTTGGTCTCAAATCAACGCTACAGGGTGCTCTAAGTTTACGTAAGGTTCAAGACTAAGTATATAGGCTCAATTTAAATGTGTGGTGGTAGAAATCCTTGGAACAACATGTGATGATGATCACGAGCAATGAAGAATCACTCATATGTGTTAATGGGATCAAACAAACTCTTGGGCTAAAATATGCACTTAAATTGGGGTTTCTTCCCGGTCGGTCCTATGTAGGTGGACAATGTTCCAATAGATCATGTCCACTAATTTCAAAAGAAACTCATAGCCAACTAAGTCATGTCCATTAATTTCTTTCAAAAATACCCTTCGGCCCATACAACCTCCTACACCACCACCACCAAGCCAGCGCCACCACCACCACCACAACACCGCCACCGCCATCGCTGCCACCACAATTCAATGACCACCACCACGCCGTCGCCATCACCACTCCACCACCACAATTAATAGTGTTAATTTATGTCAAAAATTAACAGTATTAATTTCCATCAAAATTCACACCACAATTAACAGTGTTAATTATAATATTAATTAACAATATAAATTTCTATCTAAATTCACACCATAATTAATAGTGTTAATTTTAATCTAAAAACATAATTAACAATGTTAATTGGTAAAAATTTGATACCCGAACATATCTTCCAATCCTGTCGTCGTCCTGCTCGATCAACCCCGTCGACGAATCTAGAGACAACGACGATGGTGGATCCGGTCTCCGGCCGCTCTCGTGGAGGAGTCGGGCGGCAGGGATGAGCTAGTGATATTGACGTTCTGGCAATTGAGCTTGACGGTGTGGGCACACGCCCCCGAAAATCGCACGATTTTGGTTTGCGGCCCTCTTTGGAAAATACAGCGCGGCAAAACGCTTCGATTCAGAGTCGCCACTCGGGTTTTAGCGGTGAGGCACCCAAGGAACCGAACTCGAGAACGCTCGCTGCGCTTTGATTTGATTTGAAAAAGGGTTTGATTTGATTTGAAGAAGGCGCAGACTGGTCCGTCGTTACCTTCAATATCTGAGGTTCGGGAGCCAGGTTACGAGAGGGGAAGGGTTTTATGGCACCCCCTCTCGCCCAATCCGGAGATCGGTCTCTACTCGGGCATTTTGTAAAACATTTGCATTTTTCTCTCATTTGATCATTTTCAGCCAGTTAGGGCGGGGGAACAGTTAATGGGGGATTAATACTGTAACAGCTTGCAGTTATAATGACAAAATGTTTTGGATGATGGTTTGCTTGCTTGAATTGAAATTGAATGTAAGAACATAGATTGAGAACAAGCACTGTGAGTAGCTCAACGGGGTGATGTACGCTACTCGTCGGGTGCGTGAGCAGGTGACATACTGGCACGCAATGGCAGAACCACTGCACGCCAGGAAACCCTGCGCACGCCACCTCTGAGCTGGCGTACACCACCTTTCTGATTTCTCACGGCTCCTATTCTCAACCCTCTGGGCTCTGGAATGGACCAGTGCACACCCAGGACAAACCACGCAGTTTCAGTATACGTGCTGAGTACATATTACAGGCAGATAGGCAAGAGGAAATGGCTAAGAGCCAAGAAAAGGTACAACAAACCCCATAAACAGAGTGGGGAAGGAAAAAGAGGCCAGGATTGACTCATGATGCAAGGGCCACGCACTGACTTACGCCAAACGTGCCGTACGCCACCCTATGGGGGCCGTACGCCAGGTTTGCTCATTGGCCAGGGTTTGGCTTTACACCATCTGGGCTCTGGAACATGACCAGAAATAACCCAGAGGCCTTAAAAGCAGGAAAGAAACGAGTATTGAAAACTACATGTAGACAGTTCTAAGATTCAGAAAGCGGTAAAACTGATTATTTATCATGCTGGAAGGTGATGACATGAATGAAATAAGCAATAAAATGATCTTCCATGATCCCCACGCCAACTATGCACGCACAACCAAGAGTGGCGTACGGCTCAGAGTAGGTGGCGTGCGCCATGGCCTGATCATTACGACTGATTTATTTTACCAGAGAGGGGCCTGGACTAGTATCAGTTACTAGCCAGGGCCCTTCTGGTTCCCCTCAGGGGCTGAAAACAGAAAGCACTGCAAAGGTGGTATACCTTTGGTGCAAGAGGTGGAAGAGTAGAAGAGAGCTTTGAGTGTTGAAGATGGAGGGTATATGGTGATTGATCAGTGGAGGGGAGTGTATGAGCCTATCCCTTGCTATTCAATGGATGAATAAGAGAGAGGGAAGAAGGAAAGATGGACTTGGAGAGAGTTAATGTGCTTAACCCTTGCAAATGAATGCAAGGGTTGGCATTTATAGAGGAGAGAGGGACTGAGATCAGGGTGAACAGCTGAGGTTAAGGGAGTTGGGTTGAGTTAGTAGCCTCCCATGCATTTAATGCATGGGACTAGGTGATGGCTTGTGTAGGAGAGAGAGGGGGACGGGCCCTGCAGAAAGGGATGATCAGGGGGCCTGCAGTGTACTTTGGCAGTTACAAGGTTTCGAGCACGTGATAGAAAAGCGG
Source organism: Rhododendron kiyosumense (assembly GCA_019656275.1). Lineage (NCBI taxonomy): Eukaryota > Viridiplantae > Streptophyta > Magnoliopsida > Ericales > Ericaceae > Rhododendron > Rhododendron kiyosumense. The sequence continues at coordinate 29,344 of BPLS01000636.1, forward strand.
TGATTTGACCGGCCTTGACCCTCCGTACGCCACCTTTAAGCCGCCGTGCGCCAGGTCAAACTCAGTCAACGGTCGATGTCCGACACGTGGCGAATTCCTGGCGCACGCCAAGGAGAAGGTGGCGTAAGCCAGGTATGGCCTTGCTGAGGCTTATTTGGCTCTGGACTTGAAGGTTTTGAAAGGGGTTTGAAAAGGTTTGAAAGGGGAGGGTCCAACGCTCAAAGCTCACGACCTTCCATCGACCTCGAGGGAGTTTTCAACCGTTTATCATCATTGGGGCAATAATAATAGGCGAAAAGACCGACAACATGCTGATCCAGATGGTCCAGAATAGGGTGTCTACAGGAGCCCCCCTTTGACGGCACTTGGAGCACCGTTCGATCGGGCACAAGTAACGTCAAAGGTTTTCTAGACACCCTCTTGAGGATATCCAAAACAGAACGTGCTTGGTCGACAATGACATGAATCGTAAAGAACCTGATTGGGTGGATTCAGCCAGACAGATTTGAGAAAGATTGCTGCTCACGGAGGGCAAATGGGGCGGACGGATCGCCGTTGATTGATTGAATTGGGCGGACGGATCGCCGTTGATTGATTGAATTGGGCGGACGGATCGCCGTTGATTGAATTGGACGGACGGATAGATCGTCGTTTGAATTGGAGGGGGCGGACTGATCGCCGTTGATTGAATTGGACGGGATTCTGCTCGGGGACGAGCCCAACAGGGGTACAAATAAGCCTTTGGACCACTTGAGGCCCTATCCGAGAAGGGAGAACTTGATCCATGGCATTTGGGCTTACGGCCCAATAACACGTGGCGTACGGTGCTCATAACATGGCGTACGCCAGAAATCTTTCTGGCCCGGCCCAGACCCGAGCCCAGACCCGGCCCAGCTTGGTCCCCGTGCCGTATAAGCTTCTTCAGAATGAAAAGAACGCAGAAAAACCGCTCTCCTTCGGTTTTTGAACTCCCAAAGGATTTCCAAGTCCCCTAAAACTCCTCTCAATCCCTTCTCTTCTCCCAAAAACACTCCACCCATACTCACCCATGGCCGAAATCAGCGGAGGCGGCGGCAATGGCGGCGGCAAGGACGGGGAAGGGCCAAAAACAAGCGGAGACGGGGCCGAGATGCCTCGAATCGACGATCAAACATCAGGCGTGCCCCCGTCGGGCACTGGTGCAGCAGTCTCAGGCGAGGAGGGGGACGACGGTGGCCATGCAGCACAGATGGCCGACGGCGACAGGCGGCGTACGGTGGGATCGACCGACCGTACGCCAGGCTTGGCTGAGACAGAGGGTCCACGGGTGCAACGGATGGACTTCCATAGTGGAGTAGAGGGCTCGATTGTGACTGGCATGGGCCCAGTCGGGGCCGGCAGCGGCGGTGGTGATGTTGGTGGCGGTGATGACCGGCCGGAGACGCCGAGGAGAGATCCGGCGAGGGGTAAAGATGTTGTAGCGGAGGAGGGCTCCCTCGAGGCACCCACGGGGCCAGCAGAGTTCAGACCAGCGGCGGGGTCCTCGGCGCACGTTCCCATTACGCGCGGGGACTTCGCGGAGTTCGTGACAGAGGAGGTGTTAGCCCGGTTGCTGAGAGAGAACCCGGCGGTGGTGGAGGCGGTGATGTCAGCCCGGGAGGAGAGGTTGAGACGGATTGCACAGGCTCAGGAGGAGGAACGGCTGCGGGTTGAGGCCGAGAGGGCCAAGGCTGCGGAGGAGGCCTTCGTAGAGGAGATGGGGATGGCTGAGCAGGCCCAGGAGGAGGGTGCTTTGCCTCGCGAGCGGGCGGTGGAGCGGGCAGAGGCGTTGCGGGCTGCAGGCCGGGCGGCCTTTGATGCTGGGACCTATGCTCTTCCGGAGCCACACTTGTTCGTACCCTCTGGGTTTGAGAGTTACGTCCCTCGTCGAGATGACTACGACGCAGAGCTTGTGCTGAGAGACCCCGAGTGGCACTTGTCAGTGGATTGGGCGCAGGTATTTCTCTGAACTTGCTTTTGATATAAGGCCTTTATCAATCAATACGGTACGTAGCTCGTTTGTGCATGTACCCTGATGGTATAGTGATGCTTGTATGACTGATAGCTTTGACTTGATAGAATAGAAATTTGAGCAGAGAGAACTTGAACTTCGACTGTAGACCTGCTAGAGAATTTGATAGAAACTTGCATGATAACGAACTTGAATCGACTGTAGGCTGCCTCGACTTGTTAATATTGGAACTCGAATTCGACCGCTAGAATGCTATGCCTTTGATTCGACTGAATGAACTGCCCTTTTTGAGAAGAGAATCGACTTTTGAAAGAACACCTTATGCATATAGAATACCGTGCTCCTGAAACAACTTGCTTCGACCTCATAGTAGATGTGGACCGTGAATTGACCCTTGAGTGCACCTCTTGATTCTGGCTTGACTGTTAGATTTGTGACTTTCCTTGATTCGACTGCTTGCTGTAGTATACTGATGAATTCTTGCCCATTTGCTTTTTGTGGTGTGCAGAGGACGAGAGGTAGCACGAGAGGGCACGGCGGTCCCGCCAGTTCTCTTGAGTTGTACCAGGGGCTGCCCGAGCGGGTTAGAGCCTTGGTTGACGCTGCGGGGTTCAGGCCGTTCATTCTCACGCAGACGGCTACTCTCAGCGACCACGCCTTGCTCACGGCGCTGGCTGAGAGGTGGTGGGATGCCTCCAACACCTTCCACCTTCCGATCGGGGAGATGACTCTGACTCCAGCGGACTTTGCTGCTTTGACGGGCCTGAGGGTAGGAGGGGATCCGATCCCTTTTGACACGGGGATTCATAAGGATCCGGCGGCGCTGCGGTGGTTCTTGGGCTTCGAGCCGGCGGGCATCTCAGAGACATACGCCCATGATCAATTCCATTGGCATCTGACGGGCAGGATCCCGAGCTCAGAGCAGGAGGAGGAGCAGATGGCGAGGGCCTACCTGTTGTACTTGTTCGGGGCTTCACTGTACCCCAACAAGCGGTCCACGGTGCACGCGGCCTACTTGCCGGCCTTGTTCGACTTGCGCAGAGCGGCGAGGTACGACTGGGGAGGTGCAGCTCTAGCGACGTGCTACAGCTTCATGGGGGAGTTCTCTCGGCGGAAGAAGGCGATTGCCGGCTACTGGAGGGTGTGGGAGGTAAGAAACCAACTTTACAAGCATTTATTTTCCCAAGTAACTTCCCCTCTCTTTGAATTGTAACTGTTACACTGATGCTTTGACTGTTTGAACTTGCAGCTATGGGCCTATGAGATGCTGAAGATGTACCCTCCGGAGAATACATGCCCGGACTTGAAGATGCTTCCTCGTGCTCTGATATGGGGGCCACCGCATAGGGGCAAGAAGGCGGCAAGAGGTAGCCTCCAGGCCTTCCGAGCGTACCTTGACGAGCTGTCGGGTACCCAGGTAAAACTTGAACTTTCTACTGCCTAACCCTGCCCTTGAATTGCTTTAATGCTGTCGCTGACCGACTGCTTGTTGTTTGCCTGCTGAATACTTTCAGGTGGAGTGGGATCCTTGGAGGTCCGCGGAGGCTGAGCCGGAGTACCTTTCCCGGAGCAGAGAGGTAGCTGCGAGCCGCGTGCTGCTGGAGTCGATCTTTGGATGGCAGTGGTACTTAGGGGACCGGGTGACACGGCAGTCACTTGGGGCTTCAGAGTTCGTCGTGCCTGGTCTACTTCCTCCTCGGGCTTCACACACGGACCAGTACACGCTGGCTGAGCTGCAGCGCTTCACCGTCCCGGCGGGACTTATCGCTTTCTTGCGGCCTGAGCGCGACTACGCTGTCTATCGGAAGCAGTACCTGGCGGGGCCACTTGGGGTAGTCGAGCTCGGAGCTGTAGAGGCTGAGGCTAGAGCTGCTGGAGAGGAGAGGCGTGGACAAGGCGGTAGGACTGCCCGTCCGAGGGAGAGGAGTGAGTCTGCTAGGGCGACGGGACTTCCTCAGCTTTCTTGGACGCTGGCTGTGCGGGACGCTCAGGGAGAGGAGGCCACTCTGCAGTTCGAGCCGGCTAGGAGAGAGCCCGACGAGATCACAGGACCGGTACGATACTTAGCGTCCCCTGTATTTTCCTTACTTTGATTTGCGCATGCATGCTTGACTTGATTGCTTTATTGTAAACAGGCTCCCATGACGTGGGTACGAGAGGCGGTGCGCTTGATGAAGGCAATGGAGAAGGAGTTTCATAGGATTGCCAGCGGTGCCCAGTTGCGGCTGCACTATCCACCTCCAGCTCCAGCTCCTACTGTGCGGCCTCAGGTATGACTTTGAAACTTTGATAGAACAATGTCCTGCCTTCACATTTCAAAATATATGCAATATGTACACGAATATTAATAAGTTGAATGCAATGCAGGGGCAAGCTAGGGCGGCTCCTAGAAGGAAGAGCGTGAGGCCACCTCCACAGAAGAAGATAGCACCGAGCTCTTCCCGGCCAGCGGCGAGTACACAGAGGGGAGTACGGATCGCGCCGGCTAGCGAGGATCTCCCGTTCCGACGAGAGCTGAGGAAAAGGCCCGCGGAGAAGAGGCCTGCTGAGGGGCCTTCGCAAAAGAGAAGGAAGGAGGAGGAAGAAGAAGAGGAGGAAGAAGAGGAAGGCGTGTCCCTCAGCAGTGATTCTGACTCCGCCGAGGACCCTCGGTTCCGGATAGACCCGCGCGAGCTGGCAGAGAGCGAGGAGGACGACGACGAGGACCTTTTTGACGACTGAGGGCTATCACCGAGCCTTAGTCTAATTTGCTGTTTTGCCCTTTTGACTTTGACACTTTAGACATTCTGGATTTTGGATACAAGGCCTGCGTGCCTGTTGATCTTTGGGCGAGTGTGCCCTGATACTTTTGAGTTTGCTTGGGCCGGTGCGCCGCTTTGATACATTTCCACACTTTGCTTTGATATAGTAGTAATAATATCTGCATTTCCTGTTCGTTGACTTATTATTGGATTTTGTGCTTTAAAAAAGCGAACGAACCGTCCCCTAATTTCTAACATGCATTGGTGATGGTTCCGAATCGACACAGACACTCGCACATGCGCACAAAAGACTTAGCTCGAATAAAATGGACAGAAATGCCCTAGGATACGAGATATACCCCAGACACGCGGAGGATACGGGAATATAGGCGTTAATAGACCAAAATCCGTATTTCTCCGAAACGGAAGAAACTGACACTTTTGACTGACTCCATAGATGTACAATGACTTGTACGAAGCGCCAAAATGGTAAAAATACCCCGGCATACGGCGAAAATCGATAAAAAAAGCTGAAAATGACGCAAAAACGGTCATAAGACGCAAAAGAAGACTCGATATGGTCCCGGACTGAAACCGACACCCCTGCGCAGTCACACAAGGCCTATGTGACGTGTACGGCATAACAAAACTCGACAAAACCCTCTAAAACGAGATTTGACCTTCCGTACCCTTGATTTGAGCTTGAAACGAGCCTCCGGGGGTCCAAAATCTTCGATGGGCGCGGCTTTTGAGTTCCGACGCTTCGCCGCAGTCTCAAATGATGTTTAAGACTTGGGGGAACCACGAAATGGGCAAAGCAACCCTCGGGACCAAAAACGAACATGCGAAGGCAGTAGCTGCTGAGAACTGTTTTCTGGTTTACCAACATGGCGTACGCCAAGGCTTTTGCTCCGTACGCCAATAATGGAGAAACCATGTGTACGCCAGCTTCAGGTTGGCGTACGCCAAGATTCTGAGGGTCAGATCCACTTGACTGACTGATTGTCCTTTTTCAGAGGGAGTTTGTTTTTACCCCTACACGGCTTGTACACGGTTTCTGAGGGCTCAGGGAGGCAGGGTACTTGATGGGATGCCACCTTGGATACTAGTTGATTGGCTTCATGCCTTATGAGAATTGCAACGGCACATTGAGGGCGTATAAAGCTGGGATGCCTCCTTCAGGTATTTACAGCATCAATTACTCACTTTCTTTTCCATCATATAAGCAGCATTGTCCATGGATAACCCTCTCCCAACACTGATCAGGCCTTGGCTAGTGTCCTTTTTAAGCGTTGATTGGCTTAATTTCCAATACCACGGGCTTTCTTCGTTCCGCTTTCTTCGACATGTGCCCATCCGACCGACGCTGCTGTGGGCCGCTTTGAGGTTCTGGGACCCGGACGTCCATGTCTTCCGCTTTGGTGACGATGAGATGTGCCCAACCGTGGAGGAATTCCAAGCGTACCTCCGCACTTACGCGTCCTCGACGCTCGTCGTTCCTCCTTACCAAGAGAGCATGCCGAAACTTTTGGCTAGTTCGCTTGGTATCCCCCGGGGTTTGGCGAACACAATCCTGGAAGGCGGACAGGTGAACATTTTCCGGCTAGTTGAGATGTACAGTCCGGCTGTTGCTTTGGATAGCCCGGGCAGCGAGGAAATCCAAGCGCGCCGGCGCTTCGCCCTGGTCATTTGTTTGCTCGCGGCCTACTTATTTGTTCCGGCCGACGGGCGGGTCAGTCCCTTGCTCGTGAGCGTGGCTGCTCAGATGGGGGCGCGCAGAAACGTGATCCCTTTGGTCCTGGCGGAGACACTCTTGGGTTTGGATTTGGTGAGCACAGGCCAGTCGGCAGTGTTCAGCGGAAGCCCGCTCTTGCTCCAGGTAAACTCACTCAGCTCACCTTTTTCTGGCCTTTCGCACATTCTCATTTTACCTCGACACTCGGTTCAGGCTGCTTCCTAGCTTCTCACTTGTTTTGTCACTCAGGCTTTATCTGACTCCTTACTTGTTTTGTCACTCATGCAGCTGTGGCTATCGGATAAACTGAGTCTGTTGCATCCACCGGCGGCGGGCTGGAACCTGTTTCCGAAGCGGGTCCATCAGAGGGAGATGCGGTACCCTGACTTGGATGTGGAGGGCTGGTACGAATTCATGCAGGAGATGCAGCCTGACGAAATCGCTTGGAGGTGTCCTTGGTTGGACCTTCTGGACATGGCCGTCCATTCCGATGGCTTTGACAGGATGGTCATCGCGGGGCTGACCAGCTTCACGTTCTACATCCCTGGGCGGATCCTTCGCCAATTGGGCGCCTCACAGGAGAATATCCAAATCAGCATCGGGGGCTTCCGTCTTCCCAATTTCAATGCTCAGACGATGGGCGGTTATCAGAGGCGCTGGGGCCTGAGGGCTCTCCAGGCGGAGATGCCAGATTTCGACCCTCGACTGAAAAATCGCTATAAACGGTGGCTGAGAGCAGATGTGCACGCAAGAGCGAATATTGACTGACTCCAAACCACTTTGCTGTAGTTAGAATAAACTGTGAGCCGTTAGGCTTCTCAAGCATTTTGTTCTGTTTTTCATGCTCCACTTCTTTTAAGGCTTTTATGCTCAGCTTGTGTATTAGACGTAGTAGTTTTGCAAAAATAAAGTTGAAAGATGAAGGGTTTTCCCCTTTTGAATTTAGAATTGTCTCGGCCCTGGTAGAAGAACCCAGAATGGCGGACCGTGGATCAGCTTGATGGGATATGACCGGGTCTCATTGAGAGACTGCCTACGTATCCCTTGGCAGGGAATCAGGTCAGAACATAGTTCAGGCAAAGGTTCGCTCGTGTATTTTACCTCTCCTTTTACGCTCTAACTTTTGCCTAGAACCGCCTTAACAGGTTTTCGGTCTAGCGAGCTCTTGATTTTGCCTATTTATTTTTGCCAAGACCGCCCCCTTGGGTTTTCGGTCCAGCAGGCTGCTCTAACTTTTGCTTGGAATCGCCCACCCTTGTGGTTTTCGATCCAACGAGCATCTCTCAGGGATAATAACGCTTGAGCTGATCCAGGTTGACCAAAGTACTGAACTCGTTGCCGTCGAGGTCGATGAGCCTAGCAGCACCCCCAGATAGGATGGTCTTGATGATGTATGGCCCAGAGCGCTTCGGCCTGAATTTCCCACGGGGATCGAATACTGGAGCCCGGATCTCCTTTGTAACCATGTCGCCTTCGATCAATCCTCTCGACTTGACTTTCTTGTTGAACGCACGGGCGATTCGACGCTGATACCCTTGAACGTGATACAGTGCCCGAAGCCTTCTTTCGTCAAACAACATTAGCTCGACAAATCTGCCACTCAGCCACTCAGCCTCCTCGAGACCACTCTCAGCCATGATCCTCAGAGACGGAATTTCGAGCTCTACCGGGAGAACTGCCTCCATTCCATAAACTAGAGAGAACGGAGTTGCGCCCGTGGAAGTGCGGATCAAGGTACGGTACCCCCAGAGGGCCAATGGTAACAACTCGTGCCAATCCCTTGCAGATTCAGCGGTCTTCTTGATGATCGTCTCGACATTCTTATTCGCTGCTTCGACTGCCCCGTTTGTTTGAGGACGATAGGTCGTGGAGTGATGGATCTTGATCTTGAATTCCTCGAAAAGTTCCAGGACCCTACCCTTGAAGTGACTCCCATTATCTGAAACGAAAGCCTGAGGCACACCGTACCGGTAGATGATGTTCTTTCGAATAAACTGCGCGACTTGAACGGTTGTCAGAGTCTTGTAAGATTCGGCTTCTACCCACTTGGTGAAGTAGTCGATGGCTACCAATATGAACTTGTGGCCATTTGAAGCAGAGGGCCTGATCATCCCGATGACGTCGATACCCCATACTGAGAAGGGCCAAGGCGAGGTCATGCCGTATAGCTCGGATGGAGGAACATGCTGCAAGTTCGCATGAATCTGACACTTGTAACAGCGCCGTACGTAGTCAATGCACTGTGATTCCATTGTGGACCAATAGTAACCCTGCCTGAGGATTTTCCTCGCGAGCATGACGCCGCTCATGTGAGGACCGCAGACTCCTTCGTGAATCTCCTCCATTATCCTCGTCGCTTCGGCGCCGTTCACACACAGCTTGTGCATCCCGCAGTGAGACCTTCGATACAACTTTCCCCCACAGATGATGTACTGGGCGGCCAAACGCTACAAAGCGATTCGATCCTTCTTGGTAGCCCCAGCGGGAAACTCCCCGCGCTCCACAAAGTTCCAGATGTCATGGTACCACGGTAGGCCATCATCGACATCATCGATGGCGTTGATGTATTCATAAGCGGGCAGGTCCCTCTGCTCAATCACAATCGGTCGCATCTTGACCCCTATTGGAAGTTCGATCATTGAAGCCAAAGTCGCCAAGGCGTCGGCGAACTGATTCCTCAAGCGGGGAACGTGGGTGAAAGTCACCCTATTGAAGCGAGGAATCAGTTCCTCCAAGTCTTGATGATAAGGCTTCAGCTTTTCCTCACGGACCTTCCACTCTCCGTTAGCTTGGGAAACCACCAAGTTTGAGTCTCCGATAACTTCGAGCTTCTCGACTCCCAGTGCAATTGCCGCTTCCATTCCAACGATGCAGGCCTCATACTCAGCTTGATTGTTGGTAACATCGAAATTCAGTTTGAAAGCGAGCGGAATATGAGCACCAGCGGGCGTGATCAGCAACACCCCGATTCCAAATCCTTTCTGATTGGCAGCCCCATCGAAATAAAGCGTCCATACTTCCTCGACCACAGTTAGCACATCCTCGTCCGGGAAAGTGAAATCCACATCTTCAGGCCCTTCGACCGGATGATCAGCCAGAAATTCAGCCACAGCACGGCCCTTCACTGACTTCCTTGTAACGTACTGGAGATCGAACTCAGCTAACAGAAGCAACCAACGTGCTAGCTTATGGGTGAGCGCTGGCTTCTCGAACAGATACTTGATAGGATCCATCCGAGAAATCAACTTCACCGAATAGGCTAGCATGTAGTGTCTAAGTCTCTTGGTGACCCAGACTAGTGCCCAACACGTCTTCTCCAAAGAGGTATACCGCTCTTCGCTGTCAGACATCTTCTTGCTCAGATAGTAGATGGCTCTTTCAGCTCTGTTTTCTCCTTCCTGCGCTAGCAAACAACCCATAGAAGTCGGAGTCACATACAAGTATAGAATTAACGGTCGACCCGGAGTCGGCGGCATCAGCACCGGTGGATTATGCAGATATGCCTTGATTGATTCGAAAGCAGCTTGACACTTTTCTGTCCATTCAAACGGGACGTCCTTCTTGAGCAAACGGAACAGCGGCTCGCAAGTTAGATTCAGCTTGGCAATGAACCTACTGATGAACTGCACCTTTCCCAGGAAACTTCGAACTCCCTTTTCAGTCTGCGGAGGCTCCATTTCGAGAATTGCCTTGATCTTGGATGGGTCCACTTCAATCCCTCTCTTGGTGATCAGAAACCCCAACATTTTGCCCGCTGTGACCCCAAATGTACACTTCTGTGGGTTGAGACGCACATTGTATTTGCGGAGCCTTTCGAGAAACTGCCTGAGCGAGGGAATGTAATCGTCCTCCTCTTTGGCCTTCACAATCATGTCATCGACGTATACCTCGACCGTCTTGTGGATGAAGTCGTGAAGCAAGGTCGTTTGAGCCCTTTGATAAGTGGGACCGGCGTTCTTCAAACCAAACGGCATCTTGATATAGCAGTAAGTTCCCCATTCGGTGATGAACGTTGTTTTCTCCTGGTCCTCTGGAGCCATGAGGATCTGATTGTACCCTGCGAAACCGTCGACGAACGAAAGCAAAGCATGCCCCGCCGTGTTGTCCACAAGCACATCAATGTGAGGCAAGGGAAAACTGTCTTTGGGGCTTGCTTTGTTTAAGTCCCTGAAGTCGACACAGACCCTGATCTTTCCGTCCTTTTTGGGCACGGGCACGATGTTAGCAATCCATTGGGGATATTCAGCCACTCTTAGAAATCCTGCGTCGATTTGCTTGGTGACCTCCTCCTTGATCTTCTGAACCCAATCCGGCCTCATTCTGCGAAGCTTCTGCTTGACGGGGACAGCCCCTGGTAGCAAAGGAATTCTGTGCTGGACGATTTCGGGGTCGATACCGGGCATGTCTACATGAGACCAGGCAAAAACTACGGCGAAATCCTTGAGGGCTTCGATTGTGGCCGCGTGGTTTTTCGGAGACAAAGTGGAACCAATTTGCATCATGTGGGGATCATCCTCATCTTTCAGATTTATTGAAATTACTTCGTCTTTTAGAGGCTGAGCATGCCTTTCGTCTTCCCTTTCGATGAGGGAACGCAACTCGGCCGGGATGTTCCCGTCGAAGTCGATTCCTTCATCGTCGGGGTCGACACAGTTTATATAGAGATCAGCAAAGTAGTCGGAAGCAGGATCATGCATTTCATAAAACCCAGAGGGGTTGCCAAGTACAGTCGACTCAAACTTGAAGTAAAAGCTATGACGTGGAGGGCCGAGAGGCACAAACTCCGACTATGAGCTAGACTTAGACTCGACAGACTCCATGTCAGATTCAGACACATCATCAATGCATGTTAGACGGGGAGTAAAGATGCAATTATTAAGACTACCCTTTGCTTCGACGATGAGGGAGGTTGGATCATTGAGAGGATCTGGAGAGTCGGGCCCAAGCATCAGCACTTCAACCTCGTCTTCCTTGCCAACCAAACCTACTTGGGAGAACAGCACTTCTAGATCCCCTTGATCAAAAGCAACCACCCAGTCAGCCCTTTCCTTGATTGCGACCAACTGCCTTTTGAATTCCTTTGCAGCTAGCTCCTCTTTTGCTATTTCCTCTTCGTCGTCGGACCAAGTGTCGGCGGCGAAGATCTCAAAGCCCGGTAGCCAAGTCCTGGTCACCTGATCCCAAAACGGTTCAGCCTGCCCCAGATAAGCAATGCTCCCTCCTTCACGGACGAAATAGCTGTCGGGGTTACCATAAAGGGTCCGAGGTTTTCCCGCGTCTTTCCCTGGTTTGGCCTTTTTGGTAGGGGGAGTGTATCCCAGGCCAAAGCGGCCTTCGGTAAAGGGAAAGACAGGGAACTCAGCGATCCCTTGCTGGTTGATCCCGAGCCCTAAGCCAGGCATGAATGACATCCTCCTCATGATTTCGAAGGCAGCAGAGTTGATGATGAAGTCGTCATCCACGACAATAGCTAGGACTGAGCCGGAGGTGTCAAAAGCAAACCCTCCAAAGTCCGAGTCTTCTTCTCCGTGCATGATTCCTAGAACAGGGGTCCCATCATCCTTGAGCGGGCGGATCCCAGAGTCTCCGCAGATGGTTAAGGTTCCGGTAGGAAGCCCCAGCATGACTTTCTGATGGAGAGTCGACGGCACAGCCATGATGTCTGCTCTATGAAGCCACGGCCTTCCCAAAAGCAAGTTGAAAGTGGCAGGGATGTCAACCACATGGAACTCCACGTCCATTTCGAAACCCTCGGCATCAAGCTTCAGCATGAGAGTCCCTTCGACTACGCGGCGCGTGTTGTCGTAAGCCTTGACTGCTAGATTGGAAGGCGTAAGATCAGCCTTGGTGAGCCCCAAACGGTAAGCGACCCTCATTGGGCAGACGTTGATCGCGGACCCATTGTCGATTAGCACAGTTGGCACCCAATGTCCCCTGCACTTGATAGTGATGTGCAGCGGGCGGTTGTGAGCAGTTCCGTCGACGGGTAGATCCTTTTCGGTGAAAGTGACGGAATGCTTGGAGAGCAGCGGTAAAACTAGGGCAACCATGGCCTCGGGGGTAATGTCAGTTGGCACAGTAAGACGGGCTAGTGCTGAAGACAGCCTTTCTCAATGCTCCTTTGATGACGAAATCAAACCCCAGACAGAGACGGCAGCAGGGATCCTTTCCAGCTGTTTCAGAATGGCGTCCTCTTCGGGTACTCCGCTAGGAATGGCCGGAGCGTTCCTTTGAGTAGGGGGGACGGTGAGTCTTTGATCATGGCCGGGATTGGACGAGCTTCCTCCCGAAAGATTAGGCGGTTGGAAAACTCGACCGCTTCTAGTGACGTTGGCAACCTCCCACCAAGGCGACGTATCCACGAAATCCCAGAAATCAGCAGGCACTTCCTCTAACTTGCCTTTCCCCTTGTCGATCGATGCAATCTGGTCCGACGCCGTAACCCATTCCAGATCACTCATGACTTGTGCCTCCCAAAAGGCCGGATCCTGTGCGGCAGCTTCCTCAAAAGGTGTCCCCGGATTAGTGACGAACGGTACATCCCAAAAGCCTGAGTCTACCAAAGCAGTGTTGACAGTCCAGATTTCTTCTCCCACTTGCATGTCGACCACTCTGTCATCCTTCCACAAGTCAGCTAGGAGGGGGTCCGCGCTCAGGTTGACAATCTCATCAACATTCCACAGATCATCGGGCGGCGCGTTGAGAGTCATGATCGAGCAGTCCTCACTCGGAGCCACCAAAGGACGTGGCTGATCCACAGGGACGATGTTGAAGGTTGGCCCCACCGCGAGGTCATACTCATGCACAGCGTCCGAGAGCTTGTCAATCAAAGGTAGGAAGGACCCTAACCGGCGGGGCTCATCGGAAGCACTCTCCTTTTCGACGTAGAAATCCAAGTATTGCTCATCCAAGTCATTGCTAGCGTTGGCTTCTCCCATGCCTTGGAGTTCGACGGGTTGCACAACATTGGGCTCCACAGCCCACTCATATTCCTTGTCCTCCATTTCAGGCAAGACTGGCTCCGGCTGGTAGAAAAGCATGAACAGTGACAGGCCATCTAGCGGATCGGCTCGTGCTGCGATCCATTCCTCCTCCCACTGGTCTAGCTGTGCTTGATCGACCACGGGGTCCTGAGGGAAGCCCAAGTGATACTGCTCTTCCCAGTCGCGAGCTAGTTCCTCCCACTCCCCTGCTTTGTCTTCTAAGTTCCAGCCGACGGCTAGCATATTGATACTGACATTCTCCGGGAAGGTCACAACAGGTTTGGGATGGAAGGTCGGGGCTATATGGTCAGTGGGGTTGAATATGGTGGAGCTAGGTTGGATTATAGTGGAGGTAAGGTCGATTTGGTTGACTTGAGGGTGGCCGTTGTGCTGCGGCATGGAGTTGGTAATGACATTGGGTTTAGGAGGGGTAGGGATGGTTCCGCTATCTACCAAGTCTTGTATCGCATGACGGAGGCGATAGCAAGAGTCGGTGTAGTGGCCAGGCATCTGGTGGTAGGCACAGAAAGCATTTGAGTTGTGGCTAGGGGACAGGTTTTGGGGTAGAGGAGTTGGATCCAGCGGTTTGAGGTGACCGGACTTGGTCAACCTTTCTAGCACTTGGGAGAGTGGAGCCTCAAACTTGGTGAAGCTCCGGGGTTGATTGCGGTTTCTGGGTTTCGGAGGAGCTTGGACTTGATTGATATCGGCGATGTGGTGGGAATCCTGAGCGGTGCTGCTCCCGGCAGATGTGGCATTGGCGTAGTTGCTGTTACCGAACAGAGCAGCGCTGCTCCCTGTGTAAGCACGGGTTTTGGCCTTGGATCCTGAGGAGGAAGACGGAGGGTCGCTACGCGGCAGTACCCCAGTTTGGAGAGCTTCTTCAATGGCGAGGCCAGATTCAAAGAAGGTATCCCAATCGGCCCTTTGGACTAGCACCAGATTCTTAGCAAAGTCGGGCAACAGATTACGGGAGATGATACGGATCTGATCCTTCTCACTCGGCCGATCGGTCATGACTGCAGCCTTAGTCCTCCAACGCTTGATGAATTCCGCGAAGGACTCCTTTGCAGTCATTTTGGTGGACTCCAACTCTCGGGTGGTCATCTTGAGTTGGGAGTTGTAGCTGTACTGAGTGAAGAAGGCTGCGCCTATGTCTTCCCATGTCTTGCGCTTGGAGACGTCGAGGGATAGAAACCACTGGAAAGCTGGGCCAGCCAAAGTCTGAGGGAACAGTTGGGACATTGCTTCCTCCTCGACCCCATGCAGTTTCATTGCACCATGGTAAGCTAGCAAGTGAGTTTTCGGGTCGCCCGTCCTGTCGAATTTTGCAAAATCGGGCATCTTGAACCTTTCCGGGAGCCGTGCATTTGGAAAAGGGCAGAGACGGTCCATGTCTAACCCTCCGGCGCTGATTCTTTCTAACTTGGCCACTGACTCTTCTAGTTTGGCCATTTTGGCAATTAGAGCAGCCATTTCGGGATTTGCGACAGGTTGTTCGGCCGGAATGTCCTCCCCGGTTGGGCCTTCGCGCTCTTGCCTCTCGCCCTCTATCCTTGCGACTGGCAGTCTTTCGTTGATCAAAGCTTGCAGATTGGTCATGGCAGTGTCAGCCTGGTCGGCCCTTTGTTGCATGATGGCTAGGTTGTGCTGGAGGTCGGCCAGAATGGTGGTGAGATTCGGAGGTGGAACGTCTGCCATATCTAAAGCTTCTGTCTTGACTGGTTTTGGAGTTGTAGATGGAGATGGAGAGGACGGAGGAGATTCGTGCGGAGTGGTTGGCGGTGAATCCTCCCTTGACAGAGTGCAGAGCTGAGCTTCCGTTGTGACGAGCAGAAAAGCAGACCCCAAAACAGACCCTCAAGCAGACCCGACGGACGTTCCCAAGCAGGTTTGGCTCTTGATTTCGAAGCTCCCCATGGCTCAGCTAAACAGCAAAATAGACGAGCTCAATGACAGCCTGCAACAGTTTATTTTTGAAAGAATTGAAAGAAAATGGCATGCCAACGTCGTCGGTGTCCTCCTAGACTCTAATACTAGAGGGAGTCCAACTCATGCTGTTAGGACGCTGCCATAGAATCCTCGGATTTCTTTTCGAAGGTATATCCTTGTTTTGAGTCGATGGATACTAAAGGATGTCGAGACAATCTAAGTCTTTTGACTGCCCCTTTCTCGAAGTTTCAATTTTGGAGGTCGGACCAACTTAGTGCAGACGGCGTGATACCATAACCGAAGTGGCGTAAGCAGCACTGTGCCGGAGCCTTGATGGTGTAAGTGATTAGCACTTTAACCGGGATGGTGTGGGTATCACGACATTCTCTTCGTTGTTCCTAGTTTTCTGTTTGAAACTTCGACTAGGTTTAGACAAAAGACTTAAATAGTCCTGATTTCCCAAAGTCTCGCTGACTCAAGGATTTTGGAAATTGATAACGCGCAACATCGAGATGCACGACTCTTCATCGGTCCATGGCAGGGCCCTAACAATCATGAGACAAACTCGAGACAGACCTAAAAGCCGCCCTAGCATGCTCCTACGCAAAGCGGAATGCATGTATGCACAGGCATGCGATAAGGAAAAGCGGTAACACATAGACAGTTTATGGGGGTTAGATGCAAGAAATCCTACCCTGTAGGTTCCTGTCTTAGGTTGAAAGGTTCTAGAGCTTTGTACGCATGTAGAGGCCGGTTTTGGCTTAAAGGGGTTCCTCTGACTAGAGCCGTGGTATACCTCCCATTGCAATGCGTGCAGCAAAGCGATGGTCGAACGGTAATACGACTCATCATCGTCCAAGGTTGTTGGGCATTCGAGGACCCCGGGCTCCAGTAAACTGTGCCGGTTACCCAAAACACCTCAACGGGGCTTATCCAACATCGATGCAAATGGAGAAAGGTGCCGAAGAATGATTTAGAATGAGAGAGAAACGCAAGATTTCGAAAATGCCTTTTGAGCTTGGCTCACTTTCATTAATCAAGACTTGGAGAAAACTACATGAGTGAACAATAGTAAAAGCCCCAGTTCGGATTGGGCGGATGCTGAGATCCTGTTACGTTACCATTCCGTTCTTCAGCAGCGCGAAACGTACTGTTTTGACAAGCTTTTGAAAATTGTTCTTTCATGTATTAATCGCCAAATATTTGATTAATGGAATTGTCCCCAGCAGAGTCGCCACTGTGGGCACACGCCCCCGAAAATCGCACGATTTTGGTTTGCGGCCCTCTTTGGAAAATACAGCGCAGCGAAACGCTTCGATTCAGAGTCGCCACTCGGGTTTTAGCAGTGAGGCACCCAAGGAACCGAACTCGAGAACGCTCGCTGCGCTTTGATTTGATTTGAAAAAGGGTTTGATTTGATTTGAAGAAGGCGCAGACTGGTCCGTCGTTACCTTCAATATCTGAGGTTCGGGAGCCAGGTTACGAGAGGGGAAGGGTTTTATGGCACCCCCTCTCGCCCAATCCGGAGATCGGTCTCTACTCGGGCATTTTGTAAAACATTTGCATTTTTCTCTCATTTGATCATTTTCAGCCAGTTAGGGCGGGGGAACAGTTAATGGGGGATTAATACTGTAACAGCTTGCAGTTATAATGACAAAATGTTTTGGATGATGGTTTGCTTGCTTGAATTGAAATTGAATGTAAGAACATAGATTGAGAACAAGCACTGTGAGTAGCTCAACGGGGTGATGTACGCTACTCGTCGGGTGCGTGAGCAGGTGACATACTGGCACGCAATGGCAGAACCACTGCACGCCAGGAAACCCTGCGCACGCCACCTCTGAGCTGGCGTACACCACCTTTCTGATTTCTCACGGCTCCTATTCTCAACCCTCTGGGCTCTGGAATGGACCAGTGCACACCCAGGACAAACCACGCAGTTTCAGTATACGTGCTGAGTACATATTACAGGCAGATAGGCAAGAGGAAATGGCTAAGAGCCAAGAAAAGGTACAACAAACCCCATAAACAGAGTGGGGAAGGAAAAAGAGGCCAGGATTGACTCATGATGCAAGGGCCACGCACTGACTTACGCCAAACGTGCCGTACGCCACCCTATGGGGGCCGTACGCCAGGTTTGCTCATTGGCCAGGGTTTGGCTTTACACCATCTGGGCTCTGGAACATGACCAGAAATAACCCAGAGGCCTTAAAAGCAGGAAAGAAACGAGTATTGAAAACTACATGTAGACAGTTCTAAGATTCAGAAAGCGGTAAAGCTGATTATTTATCATGCTGGAAGGTGATGACATGAATGAAATAAGCAATAAAATGATCTTCCATGATCCCCACGCCAACTATGCACGCACAACCAAGAGTGGCGTACGGCTCAGAGTAGGTGGCGTGCGCCATGGCCTGATCATTACGACTGATTTATTTTACCAGAGAGGGGCCTGGACTAGTATCAGTTACTAGCCATGGCCCTTCTGGTTCCCCTCAGGGGCTGAAAACAGAAAGCACTGCAAAGGTGGTATACCTTTGGTGCAAGAGGTGGAAGAGTAGAAGAGAGCTTTGAGTGTTGAAGATGGAGGGCATATGGTGATTGATCAGTGGAGGGGAGTGTATGAGCCTATCCCTTGCTATTCAATGGATGAATAAGAGAGAGGGAAGAAGGAAAGATGGACTTGGAGAGAGTTAATGTGCTTAACCCTTGCAAATGAATGCAAGGGTTGGCATTTATAGAGGAGAGAGGGACTGAGATCAGGGTGAACAGCTGAGGTTAAGGGAGTTGGGTTGAGTTAGTAGCCTCCCATGCATTTAATGCATGGGACTAGGTGATGGCTTGTGTAGGAGAGAGAGGGGGACGGGCCCTGCAGAAAGGGATGATCAGGGGGCCTGCAGTGTACTTTGGCAGTTACAAGGTTTCGAGCACGTGATAGAAAAGCGGTGATTTGACCGGCCTTGACCCTCCGTACGCCACCTTTAAGCCGCCGTGCGCCAGGTCAAACTCAGTCAACGGTCGATGTCCGACACGTGGCGAATTCCTGGCGCACGCCAAGGAGAAGGTGGCGTAAGCCAGGTATGGCCTTGCTGAGGCTTATTTGGCTCTGGACTTGAAGGTTTTGAAAGGGGTTTGAAAAGGTTTGAAAGGGGAGGGTCCAACGCTCAAAGCTCACGACCTTCCATCGACCTCGAGGGAGTTTTCAACCGTTTATCATCATTGGGGCAATAATAATAGGCGAAAAGACCGACAACATGCTGATCCAGATGGTCCAGAATAGGGTGTCTACAG
>BPLS01000636.1:48025-62479 GCA_019656275.1 Rhododendron kiyosumense
ACGGCAGCACTGATGGGACAACTTGACGAGGATCTTGGCGGCAGGCTAGAGGACCTTGATTCGAGAAGGGTGGCGAAGAGGATCCAGGAAGGGTGATAGAGAGGACCTGTCATCGTCGTTGGTGACAAGTGGGAGGGCATCATTGGTGGTGGTGGCACCACCGTCGTTGGTGACAAGTGGGAGGGTGCGAGAGGGAAGGGTGGCGGCGGCCTGGCAGAAAGGGAAGAGGCCGTCGAAGACGGGGTAGTCCTCGCGAATGTTGAAGTGCCTGAGGTTGTGGGCATGGTTGTGGTTGTCAGAGTGGAAGCGGCGGATGTCATGTGAGGCGGCGAGGACGGGGCCCAGCGGTGGACGGAGTAGTAGGGCGGCGGTGGTGAAGAGGGGGGGGGGGGCGCTGTGAAATCCTAAATGATGGGCTGCCCAGCTTTGTTGCTATTTAAAGTGAGATAAAGAAGTAAAATCACACCCACAGGACTTAGTAGGCATTGCACTTGTATCCCATATGACTTGGTGGGCTAAAGAATCCAAAATTAAGACCGGCCTAGAATTTACTCCTTAAATTGTGTATCTTGTGGGAGTATATATTTTGGTTTCTTCAAGGATTTTGATATTCGCACTCCATTTTTTACTGATAGCGCTCTATTTTATACATGAAGTTACAACTTCACGTTAAAAATGGAGCTCAATAAAAAGTGAAGTGCGAACATTAGTTTCCTTCTTTAATATCGTCGGCACTACATTATTCGTAAAGTGGTTCCTGGGCCATGGATTAATCTGGCCCAGGATATGGTCTTTGTTTGCAGACGCCCCCCATGATGGTCACAGCCCTGCTGGCAGGTACAGGATTTGGGCCTCAATATGATCTGTAGTACCCTAGTAGATTTTTGGGTTCCAAACGTATCCCAACAAACAAGTGAAAGTATCACTTTGTTTGCTTTTCCTCTCAGAACTATTCTTTTCAAAAAAAATTGACTATTTCGTCATTCGCATTTTTCGTCTTTAGTGATTATTTTATCAAATTTTTTTACTTATTTTAAATTTTTGAATGTATATAGCGTACCTCTGTCCAAAAAAATAAAAGAGTTTGTTAAAATATTTATAAAATTGACTAAGACGGATAAATACGCAAACCTAACAACTCTTTCCACATCCATTTCTCAAAGAAGTCTTGTAAAACGTGGTTCAAAAAAATAAAATCCGAAAACTAATTAAAACAATAACTAATGTAAGGGAAAATGACAGCCCATGACGTGTTTTGATAATTAATACCCGCCAAGGACATGTTGAGAACATTTGTTAAAGTTAAAAATATCCTTGACAGGTATTAACTATTAAAACACGTCATTAGCCGTCATTTTCCCCTAATGATGTAGCACTATGTAGGTCTTTCAGGTCTCAAGGCAGATGGGAAATGAAACAAATAGTAACCCCATTTTCAAGGACCATTCGTGACTAGGCAACTGCCTACATGGCTACATAGGCCCATTGCGATAGAGAGGGGTGAACCACCCACTTTCGTGTGAGCCATTATTCATCGGCCCACAGTGAACGATGTGCTGGTGGCTCATATTGTTGGTGTCGTTGAGAAAATCGTTCATGAAAAAAATTGTCATGATCGGATATTGATAGATATCAAATAAAATCTTATTTTTAAAATGATTTTTGTGTATAGATACATACGAATGCTCAATGGAGATAATTTTTTTCATGCATAAACTTCTCAACAAGCCCTCCAAAATGACCAGTTCAGATCATTCCGTTATGAGCTCGATGTTTGTTTAAAAATAATTTTTCAATCTAAAATAGTTGAAAGACACGTTTAAATTCCTTGCACAAAGCTTAAAACTAGTGAATAGTTCCTTGCAACCAAACAGGCAAGGTACTGTTTGTAGCAGAATTAAGGGAAATGTAAAATACATAGGGCTTTCCCTAGTCTCTTGGAGCACAGGTTTGGCTAAGCTGGGGACTCCCCCAGTCTTCTGGGCTTGCTCTACGGGCAAGCACGACGGTCTCAATAAAATGCAATATTTTTAATTATTATAGCTAGCCCAAAATAGAAAATTAAAAGGGCCCTCCAAGAAGCTCAAAAAAAGCTATCTGAGAGCAAGTTTATCAGTAGTTTGATAAAATTGTTAGTACATAGTGCACTTTTTTCATTTTACTTACTCATATCTCTTTCAACGCTACATCAATACTATCTATTTAACATATTCTCTATTAAAATATTATCACTTTTATTTTCCTTTTTCTTTTTTGAGGAGCGAGAGAGTGAGAGAGAGAGAAAGTAATAAAGAAATAAGAAGCCTGTGAACAGGGCTTCGCACCATTTCAACAAAGCCAATTTACCTCATCTTTTACCTCTTCTGCTGCTACTTTCTTTTGTGGGTTTTCCTTCTGTAAAATAGCAAAAAAGTCAATTTACCCCATCTGATATACTTGCTCTAAGAGCATGTACATGAGAATAGCAAAAACCACCTTTTTAACTATATTACCTAATTAAAGGCACCAAAACAGTTTACAACAGCCTAGGTAAACAAGAAGCAATTTTACCTCAACCCAAAAACCTCTCTAGATATACCGATCTACTATTGAGAAGGTATCCAATAAAATATTATTTTTTCTTTCTCCTTCCTCATCCGGATGTGAGTTGATCTCCAGCTCTCTACTTTTCGTCCGTTGATCTATTGGAGTTCTGGATATATTTTATGATAGAGAGTCTTTTTGTTTTTTTTGATAGAGAGTTTGGTGTAGAGTTGATGGAAAAAATGAATTGAAAAAACATAAAAGTACCTTTTTGGGTAGGTAATTTGCTATGCTTGATGTACATGCTCTAAACTACCCCAATGAACACTAACTCGGTAAATTTACCTAGATTCACACAACACCTCTTTTCTGATTGTTTTCTCTCTCTCTCCCTCATTTTTCTCTTAAATGTTGTTTCATTGTGTTTCCATCTCTCTCTCTCTCTCTCTCTCTCTCTCTCTCTCTCTCTCTCATTTTATTTTTGTTTGTAGTGAAAATAGAAAATATTTTACAGTATTGGATAGTTGACGAAATAGAGAGGTTGCGACAATTTTGAAAAGAAAGAATGCTAGCGAGTTATACAAAAATTTGAGCAGCGTTTATTAGATAGCCATTGCTTTGCTTTCCCTAAAGCAAAAATCAGCATATACCAAATGACGGTTAGTTTAGTTAGATTTCTGGAAGGAAGACGACAAAGATGCGTTCACCAGTTCATTCACAACTGTGAACTGTGTGGACTAGAATAGAATATCCCGAAAATCAGGGGGTTTTCCATAAAATACTTCTGGCTTTTGTTTTTACGTTCAGGCCCTTGTAATTTCTAACGATCTACAGAATCCACTCAGACTTGAGAGTGAGGGAAACCGTATCGAGAGAGAGAGAGAGAGAGATGTGCTACTGCTATACGAAACCTGCCGTGCGTGGGAATGGGAGGCCAGCCGTACGTGAGAATTGGAGGCCAGCCAGAACGGCCGCTTCTGATTTCTCCATTCGTATGTTTCCCCGACTGTTGCTGATTCTTTTACTCCCCTGCTAGGGTTTTAGGATTATCCATCGCCGATTATTTTACCTGTTAGGGTTTTAGGATATCCGCATTTCAACTATCTTTGTAAACCTTGATTCATAGGGTATACGAAGAAGGTTGAGGACGGGAAGTCTCGTCTCTCCACACTCATCTTGTCTCAGGTACTCTCTCTCTCTCTCTCTCTCTCTCTCTCTCTCTCTCTCTCTCATACAGACCAACAGGGCGGTGGTGTGGAGAGAATATGAATTGAAGTGAGTGCGGTAGGCAAGAAGCGCGTAAGGAAGCATTTCGTGCAGGGCGCCTATAAATAGGAGGAACAATTCTCTCTACCGGATCATTTCAATTTGAATTTGAGATTCCGTGTACAACTACAAGTGTCCCTTAAGTACATATGCATCGTATTTACCATTCTGTATTATATTACAATAAAATAAAGAAGGGTGTTTTTAATGCGAGATTTAAAAACATCTCTCTGCAGCACCGGTACTAAGTACTCTATGGTTCGTGTCTTTGGCGGGGCTATTAATAGAGATTAATCGTTTTTTTCCAGATGCGTTGACATTCTCCTTTTTTCATTCTTGTAAGACAGCATATATACAATACACGATCTTATGATGATCGTAATCTATACTCGCGAGTACCTCCTAGAAATAGGAAAGCTATCCAAGAAGATGCTTACCCATCAAGTAGCTCTCCGAGCCAATACCGATCAAACTGGGAATAAATTAGGGTTTTAGGCCTAATTTTGTCCGGGAACCTTGGGGAGTTCTAGGGTTTTGTTATTTGGGCTGTTAATTGTTAATTTGTTATTAACAGTTTCTTATACAGCCCATGGAGTACGTTTAAGCTTATGCCTGAGCAAAGAAACGTAAATCTTCGTGTTCTTGTATAATTTCTTGGTTGTTTCTTTTCTTTATTTCGTGTTTCTCATAACCATATGATGGAGTACCTATTTTTGCTGAGCATATCAAATATGGTTCCTGTTTTGTTCTGTTTCATATGGGTGGCATTGGAAAATGCAGGCTGCTGTGCAATTGTTTAGTTTATTGAACTTCTTGCCGAAGAAAGGGGGGAGTCTTGATCGAGTAGCTGTTTCATTCACTGTTCTCGCTTTTGTCTCCATTTTAGTTGGAGAATTAGGTTGCTGACAAACAACTCTACTCTCCTTATTTACATTACTTGCCATTTGCAGATTTTTGTGCAACTTTTTGTGGAACTTACTGTTTTTTGGCCATGTGTTGTATTGAAGGCCGAAGATACAACAGAGTTAGCCTTTTGATGTGTTACCTTGCTGCATCGAATTTGGCAATCATGATATCGCTTGGTTCTGCGGGTAGAACTAAGTTCTTGATTGAGGTAATAAACATTCATTCTGTTTTTGGTGTGCTGGTACATAAAGAGCTCATTTGGTTGACGGGACTAATAATGTAGGGATATATTATTCCACCTTTGATTAATAGTGATTGGATTAATAAGACCGTGTCCCGTATTTTGTAGGATTATACATCCGAGAAATGTTTAATTCGGCGATGTAAATGTTTTAACCAGAAGCCAGATATTTAGTTGTGTTGATGTAATGCAATCGGATGCTCATGTCTGGTCAAACAAACAAACAGGCCCAAAGGGTTGATGTAGGACATGATTGAAACTAGGCTAAGGATGTTTAAAAAAAAAAACAGAGGCTGTTTTGGGCCTTGAACAGTGGACGTGAATAGTGAAGGGGAGAGAAGAAGAAGGGTTTTAGGGAGATAGATCTAGGCCTCACACCTAGGTTACCAAAGGCATTACACCTAAGGCCTCTTTAGCGTCACACCAAAGAAGGGGATTGCATCACACAATCATAGAAGCTTAAATCTAAATTTTCATTCATTCAATCATAATTCAAGCTCTAGAGATTACGTCGCTTATATAGACTCCGTAACACTTGTGAATAACTGCTCCTATTCCTAATAGGTCTAGGTACAATGAATGTGTGAATGCAAATTTATTCATATTCCCTAGATGGATAGATAGGATGAATGTGTTAGATAGTGGTTGAATGCATTAAATATGTGGTCGAACTTCCCTAAATGAAAAGACACAAGGCTCATGAAAATTCTAGCCTTTAATGTTCGAGTCAATGTTTGGTAAATATCCCAAGTAGGCCCCACATCATCCAGCTTATGCCACATTAAGGCTTGGACCTGAACCATCCAATCCATGCCTTTTATAGACTTTTATTGGGTGCTGCCATTTTCTATCAAGGGTACTACTTTCAATCGAGTTATACTCCTCTTTTTTTTACCATGTCTAAAATCTCTTCAATATGCTTGAAGTAAGAAAAGAGAAAGTTGCTAATTGCAAGCAAATTATAGGTCATCGGAGATACAAATCAGTGGAAAAAGAACATGCTTCAACTTCTCACGAATGTACCTATTCTGCTTGGTAAGTTCCGTATCGGTATGCTGACTTATCCTTGATGCATGCATATCAATAGCCTTCTTTAGATGGTCTTTGAATGTTCTCTTTACAAATGTTGACAGGTTCGCTGCTGCAAACACTGTCATCCGGGACAACAATTACTCTTACTGCTTACATGTATAGTCTTAAGAGAGCTTCTTGATGGCCTTTTATACCTTATATTACTCTGCATGTCTCCACATGTCAACAGCTGCTCTCTTTTGCTGGTTGTGCTTCCAGTTTTTTTTTATGTCGGTTCCTTTCTGCTCATGAGATTTTGAAAACTGAGAAATACTGTTTAATGCTTCCATTGCAATCGCTCTAATTAGCTTTCTGAGGTCTTTGTTTGGTACCATGACGTATTCGAAAATATTGTGTTTGGCATGTAAGGCACATTTGAGTAGTTTATGTTCTATATGGGTGTCTCTTGTTCATTTAAATGCCCTCTGATTTGATTTTCTTTGCTCAATTAGCACTCATAGCTCTGCTTTTCTTCTGGTGAGTCATTTCCTTCTATATGAAGACAGAATTACTCTACCTTTAAGGCTATGTTTTAGGCATGGAGCTGTGGAGGTATTTATCAAAGGCATGAAAATGTCACCGGGAAAGAAAGAAATTAATTTTTATTTTCTTCACTTTATTATTTTTCTTCTTTATGTAGTTGTTAGTAATTGTTAGTCGTTTCGACTTAGCGAGCATTGCATACCGACATTTAACTACTTGACCTAGGATATATCTTGATGGTATTTTGTTATAAAACTGATAATTCTCAACTCTCAATCAAGCCACATCATTCCATATACACATAATGCAGGGAATCCTCGTACGAAATCAAACGTACTCAATCCACATGGAAACACCTAAATGCTTTAATGGACGCCAATCTCAATTATACTCTGCGTCACTGTTCACTTACTCTAAGATCTTTGCTTATGCTCAATAGTCAATACACTGTATTACTATCTCTAATGCTATGCATGCATATCACTCTCATGACTCATCGCAGGCCTTGATATGACCCCTCAATGAGGTTTAACACCAATATTGTCACTTTAGCTAGCCATGGACAGAAGTAGCATAGTTGTTTATCAGGGCCAACGCATTACTAGTCAAATGTGCAATATTCACAATCCGTCCCCTCACTATGTTCTTCATGTTGCCATTCATGCCACTACCGGCAAACCCATCAGAGCACGTATCATCATCTGTCAAGGCAGCACTGACCCAAGTTTGTATGTCACTCATCATGAGCTCGAAATTCGAGCCTTTGATTTGACTCATCTCCCCTAATGATTTTCTTAGTAGGTCCACCGAGTCACCCATAACCTCAACGCAGTCACGCATTGCACCAACCTCTCTGGGCTTCAAGCCGTGGGTTTGTGCTAGCTTTAACATCATGGCGGAAGTCGACTGGGTGTTGTCTAGGGTCACGGAGAGGGCAGTGTGCGCTAGAAGCTTAGGGCTTGTTTGGATGGCACTGGCATGGCTTGAGAGGGAAGTGACACAAAGTCTAGGGTAAGAAGTTGTGCTGCAAGATGTTCTGATGAACTCAGTGTTGGTTTGTCCGGCAGCTGAGGTTGAGTTAATGTAGGAAGTGAAAATGGATAAGAAGAGAAGGGTTGTGAGAAAATGGGAAGTTGATGAGCCTTCCATTTCTCTCTGTCTATTGTCTCCCTATCTTTTGTGAGGATGAAGCTTTTGGGTTGATGAATTTGGATGGGAAAGATTTCAAATTTATAGACAGAGGCTCACAGGGATTGGTGCGTGGGATGATAGTGATGTATCCGCTTGATTTATGCTTATACATGCAGGCGACGTAAAGAAAAAGAAAAAGAAAAAAAGTGGGCAACTGGTGGAGATACATTTGGGGAAAAATTGAAAGAAAATAGCTGGAGAATAAATTGACCGGGGGTGTATCCACAAGGTGGCCCAGAGTTTGGATGTGAAAGGGTTAGTGGGAATTAGACCACGTTCATGAAACCCAACAAGCGATAGTGATAAGATGGCCCAATAGTGCATTGCATGTGAATCCAAAAAAAAGTCTCAATCCAAGTGGACTTGTAGGGTTAGGGTACTAAAAGCATGGACACAAGAGTAGTCAAATGAACACTTTTAGGTATTTTACCTAATTCAAGAGACAAAAACAGGCTGCATCAGCTTTGGCAGATTGGTAGCCATTTTTCCTTCACAAAAAATGCTCTGTATATATAACGAGCCACTGTTCACAATGTATCTATTATAATATTATTTGTTTCTCTCACCTCGCTCCCACTCTCTTATTATCACTCGTTCACTTTCTCTACTATAATATTATAATATTATTTGCCAATTTGGAATGGCGTAAAGTAGAGAGGCAGTTACAAGTGGGATGGGATTTTTGATGAGAATGGGTAGGTAAAATGTACTATTCATAGTCATTTTTGCTCACAACTGGAATACATGCTCTAAATACTGAAAGCCTAGAGAGAGCAACTTTGGTGTGCTAATTAGGCAAAGGCTATTGAGTCGGCTCCCACTTGTTTTGGGTGGACCCTAACTTGTGCAAATAAAGAGTATACGAAACCAACACTTGAGAAGCTGCTGACCTGGAAACGTTGTCTAGTATTGACTGCAAGTTGGGTTTGTCCTTATTGGGGGGGGGGGGGTGTGGGTGGGGAATGATTTTATGCCACAACAATTGATGATTTTGATGTGTTTTAGGGCTCGAAACTAAGGCCAACCTTGCCATTGCCTGCCTTAGTTGGGTTGTGGGTGGGGAATCATTTTATGCCACAACAATTGATGATTTTGATGTGTTTTACGGCTCGAAACTAAGGCCAACCTTGCCATTGCCTGCCTTAGTTGGGTTTGTCCTTATTTGGGGGGGGTGTGGGTGGGGAATGATTTTATGCCACAACAATTAATGATTTTGATGTGTTTTACAGCTTGAAACTAAGGCCAACCTTGCCATTGCCTGCCTTAAATTGATAATCACATACTTAAGATTTACATTGGCGTTTGAATTTTGGAGACATCGGGTTCAAAATTAACTAGAGGTACCTTAGGTGGAGATAGGCCTGTCAATGGATCGGATTCGATCCGAAAAATTCGATCCGAATCCAATAACGTTGATCCGTAATCCGATAATCCGAATCCGGTAATTCAAATACGGATCGGATCGGATTAAATTCGTTATCGATCCGAATCCGAATTTTATTTTTTAAAATTATTTTAATTTAAAAAAAACAATAAATTTTTTATTTTGAAAAAAAAAATGTTTAAGAAGTTGTATTTTTATTTTTTTAAATTTTTTTTCGGAAATTTTTTTTTAAAAAAAAAAATCGTATTTTTTTTGCTAAAATTTTTGAAGTAAAAAAGTTTTCGAATCGGATCCGGATTATCACTATCAGATTCTATTCTTATCGGATTCGGATCGGATCTAAGTTTTATCGGATCCGGATCGAATTTGGCCCGTTGACAGGCCTAGATGGAGAGGATTCTAAATTATTTAGGCCAAACTTTCTGGATTTAGGGAAGTGGGAGATGATGGACATATGAACTATAGGGGGGGCTCGGTAGCACGTAGAGCTGATGAAGGGATGGATGAAATAAGAGAGACTTCCGTAGAGAGTTGTCTTTCTTTCTGAGGTAACTTACAAGTTACGACTTGACTTGGATATTTAGGTTAGGTTTTTGGCAGGATCCAAGCAAAGATATATTAGCGTCAGCTATGAGTCCTCTGGTTTACATTATGACTGCTATCATTATTGTAGCATATGCATGTGGTACTCCTAACCACTATGGTGCTCGTAACCAGTGAGCCCATGAAAAGAGGAATAATGTCTTTCTAGTGGACTAAAGATCACGTCGTGTCGCCGTATTGGCCCCACCATCAAGCCTAAGTCTACTTGTTCATACGTGACCACATTTCTTATTAATCTTTACAACTGCCTTCATCTCAATTTGTTAGTTCTTTTTAGAGTTCGTGCTCGTGTCATTTTTTAATTGCTTGTGTCTTGTAGTAATTTACAATGTTTTGTGTGATTTGAAAAATTGTTTAATAATTGAGATTTATCGAACAAGATCTATATTGTATTAGAAAAGTATTACAACCTATCAATTAGATAATCAAATTTTTATTCGATTAGGATAAGATGAAAGACCAAGAAATAGGGCCGGAGGGAGTATATAAATGTGCTGATTGGTGGTCCAACGTAAGTAGTAAGTACTCATTTTCTGAGTGGATTAGCGTCTGACTAGGTTCAAATTCAATCTACAAACTTGCTTAGAAAAGGACACCAGATTTTCTTGATCCTTCCATGCAAATGGGGATGTCTTGTCCACACTTGGACATAATTGTTGGTTGTCGTATGTGTATACTCTTATCCAGGTTACCATACCTGTCTTTCTTTCTTTTTTACAAAGGGATGTCTGTGCCATTTTACACGCATCTCGACTAATTTCGAAGCCTTTAAGTTAACGATTAAGCAAATCCTCTAGTGGCCCCTAAATTTGAAATGTTTAACTTTCATGAGATTAGGACAAGCACTTAGAGTATCCACAATGCTATAATAAAAAATGGATAACCAAAAGTTGCCACATTAGCTTTTGATTATCCATTTAAGAGATTGTTAAGATTAACAATGTAGAGATCCACAATGCCATAATCAAAATTAAATAACCAAAAGTTGCCACATCACCTTTTTAAATTACAAAAAAAAAAACTAAAAACTGTGAACATAGGAAATAGTTTTTCCTAAAATAATTGAGACTAATAAAAACTATTTAAAATAGAAAATAATTTTTGAACTTTTTTCAAAACTTAAAAAAAAAAAACAATTTAAAGAAAAAAAGCTTTTGTGTAACTACGGTTTTTGAAAAAATGGTTTTTATATAAGAAAAGATTTTGAAAATATATATTTTCTTGTACAAAACAATTTTTTTTGTATAAAATGTTTTTTTAAAAACAGTTAAAAAACAATTTTTGGGGGAAAGCTGTTTTTTTAAATCATTGTTGAAAAAGAAAAAGGGGAAGGGGGGAGATGGAAAAGAGAGAACATTTTTTTTTAATGACGTGTGTATTTCATTGAGAATGTGATATTTATTAAATTTGGTTATTGGCAAAAGGTTATTAGTTTTGATTATTCAAAGTCTAAAATTTGATTATTTCTAAGAAGGTTGTTAAATTTGATTATATTATTGTGAGCCATATTTTACAACAATATTGTTAACTTTAAAAACCTATCACTTTTGGTTATGCTATTGTGGATACTCTTAGAGCAACTCCAAGTTCTCCAACCAAGCTCTATAGAGCAAGTTTACCAGTGAAGGCAAAAAAGCTTTTTATCTATTTTAGCTTGTCAAAATAAGAAAATTGCTCTGCACCAAAGTAGCTAAACACAAAGGTAAAACAGCTCTAAGTGGTTTGGCTCTCTATTAATACATTGAAACTATTTATGGGTTATCACATTAAACAATAATTATTTCTCTCTCTTCCTCTCTCTCCAATAAAACAATAATTATTTCCCTCTCTTCCTTTCTCTCCCTCTCTCCAATAGAGCTCTAGTACCGGATGAAGAGTAAATTTTTATAGTATTTTATAAAAATAGAGATGGTGATAGAGAGGATTGATGTAGGGTTGAGAGATATTTGAGTAGATAAAATGAAAAAAATGGACTGTTGAGTAGCTAAAATACACAACTATTGGTGTACATGCTCATAGAAAATTCATTTTACCTATCCACTTTTTTGTCTCACCATACAACAGTCTCTCCATCCTATTCTCTCTATCCAATCATATCATAATATATTACACACAAGATAGGTATTAAAAAAAATATTTGTTTTAATACCTATCGGTGTTCAATCAAGATAATTTTTTTAACAAATGTTCTTCTCGAGAAGCCCTACTATGTGGTTTAGATCAAAGAGATACCAGCCAAATAATTGTCTAACTTTTCTTCAAACTTTATTAAGTATTTAGGATCCTATATTTTAAATGAAAATATAAAGATTGGATCAAATACGTACAATTATTCGATTGAGCTAATTTTTACTCTATCACTTAAACTATTATTTAAGAATGAATAAACGGATCGAATTATTTCTGCAGGATTCGAGAGTGAGTCCCACACACATGGTAGTATTTTTCTGTATGTAACTAAAGCAAATGAAATAAAAGAAAGGGGAGAAACCTGGCCAAAAAATTATAAACTATTGAATACCTTGTGAACAGTTCCTCGTCATAGTTACCGAGCTGAAATTGTTGGAGCAACTCTACCGAGCTTGATACCGAATCTGGTGCAAGATGGTTTTGTTGTTTCCCATAGCTAAAGTAACTCAAACTCCATGAATACTGAGATTGGTGCTATTGCTCTAATGCTCTAAATCTCTATAATAAGAGCATCTCCAATCCATCTCCATTCCTCCAAAATAGAGGATGAATGTGACACATTGAGGGGAGATTTTATAATTTATTTCATTTTTTCTTCACTTTTTGTACTTTTTGGTAGAATTTTTGAGGGACCCATCATCTTTTTTAGAGTTTAGAGAAATTTTATGCTCCAAATTTGCTTTTGGTCCTCCATTTTTGGAGGACCAATTTTACTTTTGGAGGACCAAACTCTAAAAAGATTCTCCCAAAAAGTATAAAACATGAAGAAAAAAGGGAATAAATTACAAAATCTCCCATCAATGTGTCATATCCATCTTTTATTTTGGAAAAATAGAGATGGATTGGAGATGCCCTTAGAGGAGATTTGTAATTTACTCATTCTTTTCTTTAACTTTTGATAGTGCAACCTAGAGGGGGTGAATAGGCTTGAATCCTATAATGGACAATTTTTCTTTTGCAAGCAGATTGATTAGCAAAATCAACAGATAATTAATATAATGAAGTACTGAAAATAAATACGAGATGAGACAAGGATTTTTATAGTGGTTCGGCTAATTGCTTAGTCCACTCTTCAATGATTGTTTCCTTTGAATAATCACACGTATCCACTATGTTCTCAGAACTTATAACTGGGTTGGATTTCACAGGAGGCAACCCCTTTACAACAATTCGATCCTCTGTACACGCAGACTAGAAAACTGAGTGGTTCACGCAAACCTAATTTCACACTTCCAATTGGTACACACAGACCAGTTTCTCAAACTCGAACTCTTGGCACACTCACACCCAGGGTGTTTACAATTCTCAACTCAAGCAAGAGACTCAAATCCTAACTGGCAACACGGTGGATTGGGTTCTCTCTCTCTCACAAGGTAGGATAAGTGTGGTGATGATCAATCCCTCCAAAGAAGGGTGATTTACAAGTGTAAGTTCACACACAG
The DNA here is from genome assembly GCA_019656275.1 of Rhododendron kiyosumense. Taxonomy (NCBI): domain Eukaryota; kingdom Viridiplantae; phylum Streptophyta; class Magnoliopsida; order Ericales; family Ericaceae; genus Rhododendron; species Rhododendron kiyosumense. Next base: position 61,326 of record BPLS01000636.1, read on the forward strand.
AGAGTATATAAATTCTACAGTGAAAAAACTCTCTCTCAAATGTCTGAAGTAGTAACTCTACGGTGAAGTGAATATCAGACTTGAATACTTTGATCTCTTGGTGATGTCTTCTAATCTCTGGTGAAGACTTCTCTTTAATATAGCCCAAGGAAAATCCCAACGAATCTTCATCAACGTTCAAATCCATGAATGCTCTGTCTCCTCTTTACGGCTCCAACTTGAATTTTATCAGCTCAACGTTCAGAACATTAAACTCCTGGAGACTTAAGGTTCACCACATTTAATCCTCCATTTTCCTTTTCAACTGCTAGAACACAAAGTCAAGATGGACAGGCAATAATAACTGAAAACAAAACCAAAAATGCTATTTGCACGACCGTTGTGTTGGTTGTGTGTGTAATTTTGACCGTCCAGATATATTTGAACGGTCTAGATTTTAAAAAAACTCTTCCAAAGATAAGTTTAACTTTTATGGGGAAGTGTTTAAGCGAATCCTGACCATTCATTACAGCAATGGATGGCTAGAGATTGGAACCAAACCCAGTACGCTGCCCCGTTCCTTTTTAAAAAAAGCCTAGATTTGAAGATGCTCGAAATATAATTTTGAGCGCATGGTTGGATTCGTCTCGTGGAGATGATTTCGGAAAGATATAATAAGCCGCGATTAGACGACGGGGTGAACCACACCTCCCGGTCAAAGTTTGTGCAAGAGTAGTCAAAACACATGGCCATCCGCCCGGCCTTCCGGAACAGTTAGACAGATTTTGGCCCAACTTCAAACGGCCATAACTTCTTCGTCCGATATCGAAAACAAGCAGATTATATATCGATTTCGAGATCTTGAAGTAAGCTTGCTAATAACATCAAAATCACATTACGATTCAAAGCACACAGAAAGTTATGATTAAAAGAGTAAGGCTGGTAGCTGCGAAAATTAAAGAAATGTACCAATGAATGCGCCACCTGATATAAAACTTGTGCACAATGAATTTAATCAATATCAACGACATAATTGAAACATAATCATCAAAATCAAATCTCTATCAACTTTTTGTACTTTATAAGAGAATTTTGAAAGTACCTATCGTTTTTTTTAAAGATTTGATATCTAAAATGGAGGTGAGATCTCTACCAAAAGTAAATTTAAGACACCA
>BPLS01000636.1:87479-123209 GCA_019656275.1 Rhododendron kiyosumense
GTGGAAGGCGGTGAAATAGGTAAGAAGGACACCTGTTATAATTCTCCTCATGACTCAGCAGATTTCGCGTTTCATTAACGCGAATCCTGACCAAACACGTTCGGATTTCAGTCTCCGAAAAATCTCCAAAATTCAACATAGACTAATAAAAATATAAGGATCAACGTGGTGGTGTCCGATTTTAAAGGAAAGATTCCAACATCGCATAACTCATACTATGTATCACATGGGATTCAATTGTCCCATAGTATTTATAAAATTAAATCAAAATTCTCACATTTAGTTGGATAACGATACACTTTACATAGCCTAACTTACGATTAGAATTAAATTAGAGTGTCGAGTTCCTATTCGGATCACGTGACTAGAATTTTAAAAGTCAGGATTTTACAAAACTACACCTATATGTTATGATTGTAAGCACTCAGATGTTATTTTATTCATCCCAAGGTAGAGTGCTTAGTACTTGTAATGTGTAAACAAATGAGGATGAGCTAACTTAGCTCTTAATAGATTTTAGGTACTGTTATTACAGGGGCATTGGTTAGAATTTACGTATGTGAGTATGGAAATGGTGCCGCTTTCTATAGGTCAAGGGGGCTAGACTTTAAAGCACTCATGAAATCCACTCTGGGCCACTAAAGGAGGATTGAAAGTTTCCGTACGTGTAAGCGATGAACTTTGTGGACTGCCAGGATTGCCCTTGATTGTCTGTGAGTCTGGAAGTTTTGGGTAGGGTTGTTTTGGTTATTTTGTAGGGAATTAATGGTGAATCTCGGGGATTGGGGTGTGCAGATGGTGTTTATTTTCTTTTTACTTTAATGGGTTTTCTGACTTTCCATGTTTTCCTTCCATATCCTTTTTCTTGTTCTTTGGTTTACTGTTTGGGTTCCTGCGTGGGGGTGTTTTCGTAAAGTGATGCATGTACTTGCACTGCATCTCCCCAATGAATCATAGCAAAATCTTGTTCTCAATGATCGACTGGGTGGATTTGATGGTGATGATGTACGCAGGATCTTCTGCTTTGTATCTGTGGTTCAGTTTATTGATGTTTGTTCTGCTGTCATTAATGGCTCTGCTATTGATCGAGCTGGCCAATAATTCTCCGCGTTGGGTTTGGTAGCGTTTCCTCGTGTCCGAGGATGATCGACGGGGTTTACGTGTAATATCGACGGTCCCATGTACTTTAAAACTGCGACGTGATATCGACTACATCACCATCATTACAGGACGATTGACATTTACCGTACTTGTAGGCAGTTAACTTTATGTGCTCGTAGGATTGCCCTCCGGTGTGTATGAAATTGGATTATATTATGTGATTCGTAAATATTATATACATATATATCTATGTATATATGTGTGTGTGTGTATATATACATATATATTCTCTTAATGAGTATTTACAAGAATATCTTTGCTACCTTGTCTTTTAATAAACTAAACTAAAATAAATAAAACTGTATGTGTCTTATTGAATTGTTCGTGTATGTAAGCGATGATCTTTATGTATTGTCAAGATTGCTCTCGTGCGTGTGTTTAAAATTGTGAAGATGGATGGTTTTGTGCAGGGTTGTTTTAGTCATAGTGCATGCAATGGTTGGTGAATTCCGGGGATTGGGGTGTGCAGATGGTACTGATTTTACCTTGCATTGATGAGTTTTCCGACTTTCCATTTTTTCCTTTCATATTTCGCCCAGGCTTTTTAGGCTTACTGTTTCAGTGCTGTGTACGGCAGTCAAGGTACTGTTGTGGAGGATCGACGGTTTCAGCTTTGTGACTTGGTTTACCAATTTCTTATTAGTTATTAAGGAGCACTTTAGTAATTCTTTTGGAACATTGATCTATGAAGTTTGTTTAGATTTGGCTGTGTGTTGCTACTGAATGAAATTCGAAGATGAGCTGGCGTAGTTTTATTTGGTGTACTTGCGTGAATCTCTGTGGAATCCGCATGTCGAGATAGAGGAAGAAATGTTGTATTCAATGCTCGCCTGTAGGTAGAGTTGACGATGATGGTGTGCAGGAGATATCTGATATTACTGTTTGCTGAGCTAGCGTTGATGTTTGTTGAGTTTGTTAAGAATTCCTAATGCTGGGATTGGTATCGTTGAGTGGTGTTTGAGGATGATCGACGGTGGCATGCTTAGTGCTGGTGTAATCGACGGTGTTTAATTTGTCGGACTTGGATATTTGTCTTTGCAGCGTTGGTTGGTTGTTTGTTGATTGGATGTGGTCACATCGTATGCTATTGCTAGCGCTGGATTGTAGGCTGTGTGTACTGGTGTGCGGTAAGAAAGGGAATGTTTGACGATGGTAGGAAGAGATGTTGCATTTAATGCTCCGATGTACTTGGAAATCTTGGACTGATATGGGAATGTTTGACGATGGTAGGAAGAGATGTTGCATTTAATGCTCCAATGTACTTGGAAATCTTGGACTGATATCTATGACATCACCGCAATTTATTGTATGATCGTGCTTGAATATTATTGTTATCTTTCGTCTCTTATTATTTATCGGCCATTTAAAAATTGTATACGTCTCTTGAAAGGGAAAACTAAATTCTATCCAACAGGATATGTATGGTTTATAAGATAGGCATGAAATTCTTAAAAACAAAATGTAATAATAGTGACGATAATATGAATAATAGTAATAATAATGTTAATATTTTAATCTGATAACTAGCTAAATAATTAATAATTTAGTAATTAAATAATAATTGGTATGCATTATGATATGTAATATAATCAATGTAATATATGTATATACTTGTCTAAACTTTACTATTTATTCGTTATAATAATTAATAATCTAATAATTAAACAATAATTGGTATGCATTATGGTATCTAATATAATCAATGTAATATATTTATATATCTGTGCAATGTTTACTGTTTATTCCTTGGAATTACATTCCAGGACAGTTTTATACATCAGGAGGATTGATATTGTGCTTGCGTCCAGGTGTTGAATTTGGTCTGATGCCAGGATTGCCCTCGCGTGTCTGTGAAGTTTAATCGTTTTGTGTAGGGTTGCTTTGGTCAGTTTGTAGGAAAATGGTACACGAACTTTCTCTGTATCTCGCCAATCAATCAGGGTTACAATTGATTTCTCCTGCCCAGTATTGAATGGCAAACCTCTCGAATTGATTTCTTCTGCCAAATATTAAGTGAATGCTGTGTGTTGCTCATGGTTGAAACGCGAACATGAGCTGACGTGGGTTTATTAATTTAATTCGCCTGCGAAGAGAGAGAGTGCTAGCGAAGAGTTGGAAGAAATCTTGTATTGAATGCTCGACTGGATTCGACTGGGTGGATTTGACGGTGATGATGTACATAAGATATTTTAAATTTCTGTTTCTCAAGTTGACTTTGCTGCTTATTTTGTTGGGTAAAAATTGCTACAGCTGGAATTGGCATTGTTGGGTGGTGTTGCAGGATGATCGACAGTCCCATAGATGTTGTGGATGTTATCGATGGTGTTGCATTCGTCACGCTTGGATATTTGTGTTTGCAGCTCTGGCTGGTTGTTTGTTGATTGGATGTGCTCACATCGCATGGTATTCCTAGCGCTAGAGAGTATACTGTATATGTACTGGTGTGGGTTAATGGATTAAATGTTTAGCGAGGGTAGGAAGAAATGTTGCATTTAATGCTCTGATGTACTTGAAAATTGTGGACTGATATTCATGACATCGCCACAGTTATTGCATCATCGTTCTTTAATATATTATTAATTAATTAATTCTCCCCCTCGTTATTTACAGGAATATTGGTCATTTAAAATTGTATACGCTTCTCAATAGGAAAAACAAAAATATATCGGATAGCATTTGTATTACCCATAGAAAAAAAAAGAACGGATTAAAATATATAGTTGGTCTTTTCATGGAGCTAAATTATTACGAATTAAAATATATGGTTAACTTTTACATAAGCCTGAATTAAAAAAAAGAAGGTATAATTGGCAAACCTTACGATGACGAGTGAGTATTATGCACAGTGATTTCGTTTACTTCTATTGGTCCGTGTGCCCCAGCCAGTGTGCCCGATATCTTGCGCTTGCTTACGCCTTCGACCACATTTGGACCGAGCTTATAGCGCACGAGACTTATATATGTGGCATTAGTTTCTTGGTTCGCTTGTTGGGATGAATTTGTGAAAAGGTTTGCGATCATGCGGGGACAGAGCGTTCCTGATGGTAGTAGGTTGCCATGGTACATTACACGAATACCAGCGTTACCTGAGGAAGAAACGTTACGTCATGCTGAATCAAGTGAAGGTTCGATTTGGGCTCTTTACCGGCAGCTTAAACTAGAATTATGCGTTGTGTTGCGGCGATTGCAAGACACAAGCGATGGATGTCAAGTGTTGAGTCAAGTTTTGGCAGCGACCCCAGATTTGCCTTTGATAAAATATCTTGATGAGGAAATACAACAATACATGGCTGTTGAGAGTGCTATTGATACAGATGACAGAGCAAGCGTTGGCATCGTGGAAAGTGAACCTATGGCGGAGAGAACTGAAAATTTGACGGACTTGGTGCAGAATGGTTAGTTAGGTAGTAATCATGGTGTTAATTTTAATAAATAATAGTTTTTGGTTTAGTTATGATGCATTTGTATCTTATCGATCACTGGACTGGTCATGCAAACTGTGGGATGTGGCTTTGCGATAAATATTTAACGTTTTATTTTGGTTCAGGTTAGGGTTCCTTGATTCGATTGTAGTCAGCATCGTTTCTCTTATTATTATATATAACATATATATATATACACACCATCAAATATTGGAGTTTAAAATTGCTGAATGTGCTTGGAAAAGTATGTTGAGGATTCATGAGTTTGCTAAGTGAATATTGAACTCTTGCGAATATATGAGCGATTAGATTAACGCTTTGTCAATTTAGCCATTTTTTGTTGATTGTTCTCAGCATACAGTTGATTCGTGCAAGAGTGTTATCGTTGTCTCACGTGTTTTGTGGTGGAATAGAGGTACTCTTTGGCCATTATTACATTGTTAATATGGGTTTTTTAAGCTCATTTGCATACCATGCGTTATGTAAAAAACGGGCTTGTACTTAGTTGTTTATCATCTACTATATCATGCCTTTGCGTTTGCGCTTTCAACTTCTATTGCTGTTTTAATTGTTTTCAATTACTCGTTAGTGCTTTTGGAATCATACACAGACCACATTCGCTGGTTGAGATTATTGAAATATTATTTTCCAAATTGTTTGCATAAAATCTTCCCTAATTATTTCTCATTCTCTTGCTGCAAACGCCCTTAAAGGCAAGTTCTGGGAGCGTTCAGTAATTAGGCTTGTTGAAATTCCATTGAGAAAGTAGAAACAGGGATAATATCAATTGTAAGAGGAGTGCACCCTATTGGGATTGCTTAAATGTTAGTGATGTCGTTGTTGGTTTGTTTGTTGTTGCTAATGCGTAGAATGTGCGATTTGTCAACAACGCTAGACAGTTGGGTTGATTCTTTGTAATACAATTGTACCTAATAAATGGGTGCCTAATAAATGGGTGCCAACGATTGCAGGCTATGCAATGAGTGGTGGCACAGTAGGCAAATGAAACTTTGGGTGTCGTGAAATTGGCTAGGAAAACACTACTACTTCAGATTAAATGCTTCTGCAAAGACCTTTATGGTTGATTCAAACTAAATTTAGGTAATTATGTTTATGTGGTGACACAATTCGTGACCGAAAAATATGATAAGAGGTTCCTTCAACCGATGAACAGATTTGCAAGATGGTGTTGTGTGCCTTTGGGTGAATACATATTGTCTGATGTCCATCGTAATTTGTTGTTACGGTATTAAATAGTTGATCCACAGAAGAAAGTTGTGGCATGTAATTAGTACAGTTGAGTTGGTTTAGCAATTTAGAATGCATGAAAATGGGGCGGAGCAAATTTGTAATAATTGAGTGTTTAGAAGAGTCGATGAAGATGCAGTATTGGTATGCTCATAGCATTACCGCAATACATGGATACAATATTTAAATTGCTCGGTACTGGAGTTAATACAACACAAGAAAATACTGGCGAAATTGCTGTTACGAATAGGAGAATTCTGTGGAAGTTGGGATTGCGGGAATCGGATGTTGGGTTACTGCATTTCTTGATCGAAGGACGTTGTAGCATCTTCAGTATTGGTGTACCAGTAGAATGTTCGCTCACATCCATGTTGATCAAACACCATTGCTATCAGGTTTAGATCAACATCCAAGCTAAAAACAATTGTATTGTCTTCGCTCAAGGTATGAGCTATCACAAATGATTCCCAGCCCAAGCCTTGTAAGCAACCATCAATGTACGAAATATACCAAGCTTCTTCTTTGGTTTTGACAATAAATTGATTTAGGCCTTCAACATGTGCTAGCTCTTGGAGTGTTGGGCACAGTTCCTAGGTGCAGAAGAGTTTGTTTATGTTAATAAATAAATTAAACTTGAGTAAGAAGAGCATAAAAAATAGTTCAAGTATTTGTGATTTGGTTAGGCATAATCTTAGTTGTGGAAGGAATACCATTGTGGCCCAATTGGCTGGAGTTATTTTCGTGCAGAATCGATATTCTGCGCTGATTTGCCGAAATAGGTGGGGCGCATATGCTGTCAGTAACTTGGCTGCATATGTATACATAAAGTAATTAGGGACTGTAAATGATATGATTGTTGTTGTAAATAATTGTGGGTATTCAAACTTACCGCCAGTAACCTTGGTGAACATTTCATTGGAATCCCACGTTGATGGTGCATTGAGATGTTTGACTGGTTCCGTTGTGCTCCAATTGTATTGCACTGAGTTTCCTTTGCAATCAAAAATAAACATGTCAAGCATTAAATGGCCAATCAATGCAAAGAGTGCAGTGTAGCCCTTGCCAAAGGTGTGGTCAATAATTATGTTCTGCCAACCGATGGTTATAACAGAGTCTTCTATCTTGGTACAGTAACTTCGCTGGCCGCTCTTTATTGTGAGAATTGCTTGCTTGGGGACAAACATGTATTGTTGGAATGGTGATGGAATTTGCTGCAGGCGTTTTTTATCAAACTATAGTTAGTGATCAAATGTTTGTGCGAAGGAAAGAATGTTATTGTGCAAGAAACAATACGACATACCACTTTCATCTCATTGTATTGTAGTTTAATTGGAGCTAAAAACCAGCATGAATGGTTTACTGAAGTACAGGTTAGATGAGTAATCAGCAACCATAAAAATGTCTATTTTGTGTAATGAGTATAGTTTAGATTAGCAAGGTACCTCCGTGTTTGTCTGGGGCACCAAGTTGGTTGATTGCTCTCAGGTGAGGTTCAATATACTGTGGGGTGCAGTTAATGAGCGATTGCATCCAATGCTTGAATTGCTCACAGGCATTCCATGCAAAAATTGAGCCCAGGTTAAACATGCTGGAGTAGCGAATTATGAAATCACGATTAACAACATAGCGTAGATTCTTTGAAGTACGCGGGAACGATGATGCAACAAGTACCAGCCTTCCATCATCTGTCTGTAGGTAATAATCTGATCCACGATGTCCTGTTCTGTTATTCTTTCGCACGGATATATTACCAACAAATGTTGCACAGGTTGAGGCCAACCAATTGTGGGATTTGCGGTACATAGTTTGATTGCTGGTGCTGTTTAGTCCTGATCTGGGTGGGAAATAATATACATCGGTGATTAATTTTGTGTCACAGTACCATGACATGGTAATAAACATAATCTCGTGTCCACTAATCTTCTGAACTACTTTTGAAGTTGCGGCAAAAGCAGAACGCTGTTGTGGAGCTTATTTTGTAGTTCTGGTTATTTCATGCGTGCTAGACTGATAGGTAAGGAAAGATGTTCTATATGGGGTACAGGGTGAGAAAACATAATGTGCCAGAGGCCCGGAATCTACACAGGACTTCAAAGACTCAATGTTAGCAATTAAGGACTCTGTGTCGATAATAGAGGGCAACAAAGTTATTACTTAAATAGGCAATAATTGTGCCAAAAGGTGCTATCGACAGAAGCATATACTTGGATTGGTGATTTATAGTACCCAGTTGCAGTCCTTTGTGCGTAGGAGGTGGAACCTCTTTTCCTCGTGTAACTATGGGTTGGGCTCCAAGGAACAATGATGTTTTGAATGCTGGAAAACAACTTCGCTAATGTTGTAGATATGTGTCTTTTATGCATGCCAAACTAATACTTAGGCTAAGATGTTTTCGACGGAGTACAGATTAAGAAAACATGCTATGCTAGAATTTAACAAGGATTTCAAAAACAGAATATTACGAATTAAGAAGTTGTGTGTTATGGATGACAGAGCGCAAAAAATGTAGAACTTACTTGGGTAACGATTCGGTGAGAGATGCTCTCAGCAGAAGCGTATAATTGGATTGGTGATTTACGATACTCGGTTAGAGTAGTTTATGCATAGGAGCAGAACTTCTTCTGCTCGTGTACAGATGGTCTTGCTCTGTAAGTAACAGAGATATTTTGCGTGCTAGAGAACTGATTGAGTAATTTCGTAGTTCTGTGGTGTATCATTATAGCTGCCAAAAAAAAAAAACAGGGTGATGACAGAGGGTAGGGTGTAACGTACTCGTGTGTTGGGCGTGTTTTGCACTCGCTTAGTTGGGCATTAGAATTGGATTCGGTGTATCAACTGCACTGTTGAAAAAGTGGATGGCAACAGTAATTACAGTGCGCTGTATAGTATGCGTATTCCACTGGTGAAATCCATGATGTGAATTTATTTATTTGCGGTCACCAGTTATGGTGCTCGTGCTGCTGCATCTAAGTATATGAGCAGTTACAAATCTGCGTTGTCAGCGTGAACGGATACTCGATTACTGTGATACGCAACAAATTTTAAAATATTCCAGTTTTATTATAGGGTTGTTAATAAAAAATTAGATTGGATTATTTTCTAATATTGGTAAATTATTTAGAGCTTGTATTAGTTGTCGATTGAAAAAACAAAAAAAATAGAGGAGGATACTGTGAAATTAATGTAAAATATATATAAAATAATAATTCAAATTCCAATTTCCAATGGTGTGAGAAAAATTACCTATATTCTGTTTCCTTTTTTTTTTTTTTTCCCTTACAAAATACGGGTTGCTCATTCTGATATTGTAGTTTTGATATTCGTATGATTGTGCCACAGTAATAATTCTGAATAACTTATTATTAACCAATCAATTAATTGTGCAAAACATATGCAAATGAATAAAAAAACAACGAGGGTTCAGTGAATGTTACTGTGTTGTTTGCATCGAAATTTTAATCAAATGTAAATGCGAGTGTTAGAATTATGTATACAACACATGTAAGTAACCAGTGAATAATGTAGGTATTGTAGGTATTGTATAGTTTTGCCGAAAACATTGTTGAATATCTATGTCAAGCAAATAAGTGTGTATTTGTATTCATAATTTATTTGAGAATTTGTTGGACATCTTCAAAGTTGTGTTACGTATTATCAATTGTAAGTAATTATTCAAACTATCTATAATGGTTAATAAATTGGACAAGTATGTGAAATGTTTTTGGTTACATTTGTAGGAGGCAATTATTTATTATGCCGTTCGCTAACATTAGTTGGTGAAGTTTAGGTTTCTAGGATTATTTCACCTATATTCGTCTATACCCAAAATTGGCCAAAATAGTTTGTAAATAGTGATTGAGTTTTTAGGTGATATATATATATATATATATAACGTATCACGTAAGATATTGTAACCTGCCAACAAATCTAAGAAGAGTTCGTGATGTGATTACTGTAAAAAAGGTGTGAAGAAAGTGACGTGTATTGAGGGTACAATGGTGTGTTGGAGCAACAGTAGCAGGTGTTATTACTCTGCCTTAAGTGTACATGACAGTAAAGTCAATAATAAATTATAGAGCAACAAAAAGAAGTGAAGGGGCAAAAAAAAAAGAGAGAGACAGGGAACTATGAGGGCGTAACTTCAATTCTTTTTTGCTTGTTTGCTGACCAATGCGAAATAGTTCGTTCTAATACAATAGACTGAAGATTAACAGCCATCGAAAAGGTACGTTTCTCCAACACTGTTACTTTCAGTACTCGACAGAGTGAGGATGACCATTCAAGTATTTTACGGAGTATTTGTTCTCGGGGAAGCCAGCATGAATTTGGCGTATTAAGGTGTTGCATTTGTCTATTTTGTTATTTTTTTGGGTAAATATTGTTCTTGTTGCTACGTGATATGAACGTTTGTTATTCATTCATCTTTACCAGATTAGTATAGCTATGCAGAACAATTTGCTGGAATTAGATGTAGTAAATGATCTTTTTGGTTAGTTCCAAATGTTATGGATAAATATTAATCGCTGTTGTGTAGGTTTAGTATAATTACAGTGTGAAATGATTACTGTAATTTCGTGAATAGTTAATTTCTAGCACACGAGACGTTAATACTATTGTTTGGTCTTCGTAGGTAGTTGATTTTGGGGTAAATCTTCTTCTTGTTGCTAACAAATATGAGCTTTTATTATTCATACATGTTTGCTATATTAGAATATCCAGATAGGAGAATTTGAATAATAGAATACCAATAGATAAGGTGTGAATAATATTATTGCGTTTTACAATACCTTTATCGGTTGACAATCATGGATATGAAGAAGAAACGGCGAATTTCATATGCTGAACTATCGCAAGAAACGAAGGATAAGCGAAATCAACGTCGTAGAGACGTAGATAATAATATGAAAGAAGCAGAGAGAGCGAAATGCAGTGAACGATGCAGGCTTGCTTATGCGAATAAAGCCAATATATGTGCTGAAATTCGCGAACCTCAGAACACTAGGGTTAATAATAGCTGCAGGCATTCATGGTTAACCGGAGGAAACGGCCATGGAAAGCAAATACAATCGATTTGTGCTCCTGTTTTGTTTGAAAATCAAGATCAGGAAATGGTGTGTTCCACGGTAGCTGAAAAACCTGGTCTTGCAAATAACTTAGGAGTTGCAATTAAAGCAACGCCAGAAGGAACAATATCAGCGTGTCAAGATAGGATTTCTTCGTTGTTCCCTTCGAATGCATGCAAGGTGATGCGTAATGGCCAGTTTAGCTTCACATCTGTTGATAATACAAATACGTATATTAATATTTGAAATTTAGATAGAAATAAATAGATTGAATGTTGTGAACAATAATGTTTACAGAGGGATGGAGGTCCCAAACACGCAGCACGGATGGTTTGCAGTTCAGATCTTTATATAAATATGTCCACAGAAATGGTAAACACTGCGGCGGATACAAGATCCCCCTTGGATATCAACTCAGAAGTTGAGACTCGCCAGGTAGCAGTTGAAGCAATCAGAACAGATGATTATTGTATGGAGTCATCTATCGCTGGTGTTCTACGAGAGGTTTCTCAATTCTCTGGTGAATGTTTTGTAACCAGTGTACGTGAGATAGGTGAGCCTTATGTTTGAGTTTATTTTTGGATAGTAGAAATAGAGAGTGAGTAAACTATCTAATAATCTAATTGTTAAATTTGGAGTAGAGGACAACTGATCTAACTATGGAATATAATATCAGGTTCAAGCTCTCGTATAGCGGTTGCAATTGAGAGAAGGCCAAGTATGGTTGCCAAAGTCAAATTCGATAGTCATTTCGTAGTATTAAATTACTATGTAATGCACCTAATAGTTTGCCCTTATTCTATTATGGAAACATAGGTGAGCGGACTGCATATACCAGGCGAACAATTATCCGTAGGCGTGCAGTACCAACTGAGGCGTTTGTGCTACCAATTGTATCTGCATGCATGTACTGTGATGCAAAACGCTTCGCCTTTGAACCTGATGGTTTTTGCTGTTGTAAGGGTCAGGTCTCTGTGCATTCTTTCCGCACTCCAGAGAAGCTCCTGGAGTTGTATCGAGGTTCTACACAATTCTGCAAAGATTTCCGTGGTCATATTCGCCCGTACAATAATATGTTTGCTTTCACCTCCTTTGGTGTAACTCTTGATTCGCGATACACCAAAAATCATCAAGGAATCTATACTTTCCGTGCCCAAGGTGAAATTTATCATTTCATGCATGGCTTGTGCCCTGCAGATGGAAAACCTTCCTATCTTCAGTTATATTACTATGACACTGCCAAAGAAGTTGACCACAGGCTAGGGTGTCTCGAGGATTTGGATAGAGGCATTATTACTGAACTTATAGATATCTTGAAACCCAATCCATATTCAAAATTTTTCAGATCCCTAGCAATGATGCCAAACATAGATTCGTATGATATAAGGCTTAAAGCTGATCCAATTGTGAATGATAAGACGTTCGATGCGCCAACAGCGTCGCAGGTGGCGCTCATCTGGAAGGATAACGAGGATGATTCAGAATTAAGAGAACGTAATATATTGGTTGAGAAGCATGATGGTCATAGTGTTGCGATCAAGTATTATTATGGATGTTATGATCCTCTTCAGTATCCATTGTTATTTCCGTATGGAGAACCAGGATGGCATCGCGGCATCAAGAGAAATAACTCCAACAAACGTGCGATTGGATCAGCTGATCAGCTCGCAAGTGGATCGAATACATACACAACAGTAGAACAACTTCTCGGCGAAGAATCCTTACGTGAGTTCAATAAATTAATAAGGTGTTTATTTCCAATATTTATGTCAACATATCCTTATTCCTGATGGTTTTTACGCTCAGATTATGAGGATGCTTCTACAAGACAAAATATGGTTTCAGCTCGTGAGTTTTATGCGTATCTGTTTCAAGTGCGTCCAAAAATTGATTCTATAATATTAGAATCGGGTAGACTCCTTCAACAATATGTTGTTGATATGTATGTCAAAATTGAAACTTCGAGATTAGATTATTTCAGACATCACCAGGATGAAATAAGAGCGGATTTGTACCAAGGAATTATTGATAGTGTTGCACAAGGAGAATCAAGGGGGTCAAAAATTGGGGCACCAATAATTCTTCCTGGATCCTTTATAGGGGGGCCCCGAGACATGCACAAAAGATACCTGGATGCAATGACATTGGTTGATAAATATGGAAAACCGGATTTATTCTTAACCATGACCTGTAATCCCAAATGGATAGAGATTACCAATGAACTCAAACCGCACGAAGATGTGCAAAATAGGCCTGATCTTGTTACTAGAGTTTTCAGGAGCAAATTCGAACAACTGAAAAGAGAAGTGATCAAGAAGAAATTTTTCGGTCCTATTCAAGCATACACTTATGTAATTGAGTTCCAAAAGAGAGGTTTACCACATGTGCATTTGCTACTAATACTGAAAAAGGGGTACAAGCTTGTAACACCAAGTGATTTTGATCAATTTATATCAGCCGAAATACCTGAAAAAAATGAAAATCCCCATCTTTATGCAGCTGTGTTGAAACACATGATGCATGGTCCTTGTGGAAAGCTTAATGCAGGTGTAATGTCTGCATGAAAAATGGTAAATGTAAGAACCATTATCCCAAAAAATTCACGGAAGTGACGACTGTTGCAGTAGATGGTTATCCAATTTATCGGCGAAGAAATGATGGCAAACAAGTTCGAGTTTGCCAGCAAATTTTGGATAATAGATGGGTTGTCCCTTATAATCCATATCTATTGGCTATGTTAGATTGTCATGTAAATGTTGAGATTTGCTCGACTATTAAGGTTGTTAAATATTTGTATAAGTATATATATAAAGGGCATGATAAAATCATCTTCAAAATCATTGCACAGCGAAACAATGAAATTGTTGATGAAATCGCGCAATTTCAAACGGCTAGATGGGTCACACCTCCGGAAGCAATGTGGCGAATTTACAGGTTCAACTTGTTTGATATGCATCCATCAGTTATAGCTCTTCAGTTGCACCTTGAGAACTGTCAAATTGTTGGCTTTAGAAAAACAACAAATTTGGACAGCATAGCGGATTCAGAATTCTTTTCAAGGACGATGCTAACACAATTTTTCTATATGAATAAATACAATAAGAATGCCAAGGAGGGCAAATTCTTATATAAAGATTTCCCAACAGCATTTGTTTGGTCAACGAAAACGAGACGTTGGACTGAGCGCCAACACAAGAATGTGATAGGTCGTATCATAGCTGTGAATCCATCCCAGGGTGAATTGTACTATTTGAGATTATTATTGAACCATGTGCGATGTCCAACCTCATTTTCTTTCTTAAAGACTATTGGGGACAAAACATATGCAACCTATAGAGAAGCAGCAGTGGCTCACGGATTGCTTGTTGATGATAAAAGTAATGAAAAGTGCTTGGAAGAATCGTGTGGTTATCAGATGCCTAATTCGCTGAGACAATTGTTCTGTACTATGCTTGTATTCTGCGGTGCACTTAATCCAAAGGAGCTCCTACTGAAATTTGAAGAGCCCTTGACAGAAGACTATGTCAAGAGACAGGGAATGTTGCCAACTGAAGCACGCCAAACTTTATTGCGTTTTCTGAAGTCTACGCTAGGGTCTATGGGTAAAACTTTGCACGATTTTGATCTTGATGATTTGTTGCTGGATAACAATCAAGATGATCTACTGTGCAAAGAAATCTTGGATGAACAAAACGTAGAGGTGTCGGATTTGGATCTGCTAAGTATGACAAAACTGAATTCAGATCAATCAAAAGCCTACGGTGAAATCTTGCAGGCTGTTAAAAAAAATGATGACACCTGTTTCTTTGTGGACGGTCCTGGTGGCACAGGGAAGAGTTTCTTATACCGTGCCTTGCTTGCCACTGTAAGATCTGCCAAAGGTATCGCTCTAGCAACCGCTACTTCGGGAGTTGCTGCATCAATTTTGCCTAATGGTCGCACTGCGCATTCGAGATTTAAGATCCCATTGGAAAGGGATGGCAAAGTAACCTGCAACGTTGGCAAACAAACAGGTTTAGCTAGACTACTGAGAGCAACTTCGTTAATTATATGGGATGAAGCATCAATGGCGAGAAGACAGATTATTGAAGCACTAGATAATTTATTGAGAGATATAACAGAAATTGATAGTTTATTTGGTGGCAAAGTTGTGGTTTTGGGTGGGGATTTTAGACAAGTTTTACCCGTCATACCAAAAGGCACAAATGAGGATTGTATAGATGCGAGCTTGGTGAGATCGCATATATGGGGTTCTCTTAAAAAATACACGTTAAACGAAAACATGAGAGCTAGAACAGATCCTGCGTTTAGTAAATATTTGTTGAGAGTGGGTGATGGAGAAGAACCATGCAATTTGAATGATGAAATAACAATTCCTGGATCAATGATTATTCCAGCTAGGCAAAATATTGCAGTTGTGGAGCAACTTGTAAGTTTTGTGTTCCCGGATTTAAAACGCTATTCTGTTGATGCAATATCTATGACGCAGTCTGCAATACTAGCACCTAGAAATGATTCTGTGGATGAGATAAATCAGCTGTTGATGAATAGATTTCCAGGAAAGGAGTGTATTTATACAAGCATTGATGAAACAATTAACCCAGCAGATCAGGGTCTATATGTTGATTTGATACACTCAATATGCCCTCCTGGCATGCCAGCACACCGACTTGTGTTAAAGGAAAACTGCCCAGTAATGATGCTGCGGAATTTGGATCCTTCCAAGGGATTGTGCAACGGAACACGACTAATATGTCGGAAATTGCATAAGCATGTTATAATGGCAGAAATAGCAATTGGAGAGCATCGGGGTGATATTGTATTTATACCTCGTATCTCATTGCAGCCAACTGATCCTAAGCTTTACCCTGTGCAATTCACCAGGCGTCAATTCCCAATAAGGTTATGTTTTGCTATGACGATAAACAAGGCTCAAGGACAGACGTTGGATATTGTTGGTGTTAATTTGCAGGAACCAGTGTTTTCGCATGGACAATTATATGTTGCTCTTTCCCGTGCCACAGCAGCATCCAAAATCAAACTTGTAGTAGATGTGTCTTGTGATACAGGAAAAGCTGAAGCATTGACAAAAAATGTTGTCTATCGAGAGATACTAAATGAGGCACACTCAAAGTGAATGAGAAAGAACTCGCAACTATTTGTTGTAAGTATATATTGATAAATATGAGCAAAATATTGGTTTTTGCTTTAATATGCTTTTGGAATCAGCAGTTACTCTATAATTAATGTTGTCTGTATTAATGCTACTGTTTGTAATAATATACATATTTAGATAAATTATATTCATATGCCAAGGGTTGACTTGTTTATCGGTTAAATATTCACAGTGATATTCTGTGGTTTTGCAGTGGCAGGTTAATGTTATTGCGTGAGCTATGGCAAATAATTTCTTGGTGATTAAAAATGTCACAGAAGGAATGATGAATTGGACAGTTAAAGCAATGGTGATTGAAAGAGGTTATCCTAGAATATCTTCGGGAGATCAAACTTATCAAAAAATCATACTGATTGATTCTGAGGTTGGTGTAATTTATGCGATGCTCCCGTCTAATAATGCTACATTTTGTTTTCTGATCTTAAAGAGTTTGAGAATACTCAATGTAGGGCACAAAGGTGCAGTGCACGATTTGGAACACGGATATAACAGTGTTGGAAGATACGCTCGAGTTATATCACAGTTACTTAATAAGCAATGCAAAAGTTGAGACGACTGCACCAGATTTTCGAATCTTTGATAATCCTTTGCAGTGGACTCTCTCTGGTCGAACACCAATCGAAGAAATCCCAGATGTTGTGTATGATATTGCACATGTGAAGTACGAATATGTTCTGCTTCAAGATTTGGGTGAATACATTCACGACCGTCGGGGTTTTGGTATGTTTGTCTAGATATTCAGCTATCGTGGTATTGTCAACCGCATCTCAAAAAGATAGTAATATTGCAGTTTTAAGATGCAACAGATGTCCTTTTCGCTGTGCTTGGTGTTGCTGCTAAGCGTACCACAAGGGATAATAACATTGTTCAGCACATAACTATCATTGATTCAAGGTAACTGTTGTTCTGTGCGCTATTATTACCATAAATGTTTCTGCTTGTGCAGTGAATCATTTAGCCTAACCTCCAAACACTATTACAACTAATTATTTTACATTCTGTTCGTTTGATTGTGTTTAAAATTTGCAACAATACTCCAACAACACTTGTGCTATGGAATCGGTATGCTGAACAGGAAGGTGAGATAATGGGTAAACTTGAAGGACCATTTCCTATTGTCCAGGCAACAAGGATGAAAGTAAGCTTCTATCAAGGTAATTTATTTGCACTGCTCCTGCTAAAAAGGGTAAATTATTGTTATAGTACTTTAGAATTCTGGAATGTAGAATTACCGTTACATTGTAGGGTATTAGCTTGCAACAAAAGGTTCCACCACATTTACTTTCAACCCACCGATTGCATCAGCTGACAAATTACGGACTTGGTAAGGACATTTACATGCATAATATGTGATGGCAGTCAAGTTATAAGAACAAATTGACTTCTATTGTAGGTGTATAGCAAATGCCAAGAAAATTGATAAGTTGCCGCAGCCAAATACAAATACAAGTGTAACTCCATTGCGTACTGAAACGCCAAACAAGAATCAATTCAAACGTGTTAATGATCTTCCGACTATTGTTGACAAGGTACATCTCTGAATCCCTAAGTACATAATTCAGCATGATATTGCAGCGGCAAAATAACTATCAGGATATTATGTGCAGCAAGAATTCCACTGGGTACAAGTTACTTGCAAGGTTGTTGATTTATCGCAGCAATTTTGGTATCTCACATGTTCAAAATGCAATCAAGCAACAGATGCAATGGGTAGTGATCCATTCTGGTGCAATCATTGTAAAAAGCGCATGCCAGGAGTAGTCAAGTGAGTATTTATGCCTCCAAAGTTTATCGATTGAATATGCTAACTGTTGCTTCATTTCGTAGTTAAGAAATACTAATTGTATGATTGGTGCGAACATATTCCACAGCCTCAAATTCACCATTGAATTATCAGACAAAACAGGTTCTGTTGTGGCTACTGTGTTTCAGAGAGAAGCTGAAGGAATGTTTGGTATCAGTGCTGAATACATGAGAGAGAACATAAAACAGGTACGTTGCACTACGAATGTTATGTGTGATGCAAACTTATTATCATTAATAACTTGTAAACTTTGTATCTCAATTTAGGGTGAACTATCTGCATCTGCAATTGAGAAGCTATGCCAAGGAGTCAGTTATGCTGTGCGAGTCAAAGCATATAATTATACAAAATCTAGGTTGCCAAGATGCTTGTATTCAGTTCACGAGTACGATCTTCTATCCAAAACGAAACGCGAAAACAGTGGAAAAAGTGTTGCTGAGCCAACTTTGACATCTAAGAAACCGAATAAAAAAGCACGGCGACAATTATTTGTGGATAAAGACTGCGATGTGTCGAAAGAGGAGGATAATCTTCCACTAGCAATTGCTTTCCAGAAGAAGAAGAAGAAGAAAAACTAGGTTTGGCGACAGTTGCTCGTTTTAAGTTAATTCAAGGACTTTGTAATGTAGTTCATTGAACTTACTGTAATTATATTGCAACTTCTGTTTAAAACCAATGCAACCTTATGGCTATGGTGGGATTTCGTACTTATGGATCCCACATTTGGTTTCTATGATATGACTATTAAAGGGAACTATGCAATAGAATGTAATGGTTTGCTTAAAGATTTTGTGTGGACACGATTATTGAGTTCATGGTGTAAACTTTTATTTTTGAGCCACTGTAAGAATGATTTGAATTGACAAAACAGTAACGAAACAAGTATGAAAACATAGTACCCCTGAAGCCTAAAGTCTAGAATAATAAGCAAAAGCAAAGCTTTGATAGATAATAAATGTTCAGCTTAGTCTTCGAAGTAGTAAACATTTAATGGATGAAAGAAATATTGATTACTGCATTGTTTGTGCAAGACTCATTTTTAACACATGTCGGGTTTGAACTTTTTAGGGTTTCGAGGAGCAAAAATTGAGTACTCTGTATGTCTGCAATTATGAGTTTGCAAATTCAGCGAGGAAAATATAAGATATTGCTTTGGATTTGCAAATTTATAAATTATGAATGGGAAGCTTTTGTATTCTAAAATATTGGCACCTAGACATAATTTGGCGGCGTGGTGTAGTTTGTTTGTTGTATATGTACTGCTGAGTAACATCCTTTTTGGTAAACATAATGTCGTTAATTTAAGGCGGAAATATGTATCCATTATTTTAAAAGTATTCGTTTGATTACGTAATTATAAATATGTATAGATTTTTAAATCATGTTGCAAGTCCACGTGGGATAGATAGATTGAATGTTTTCCCCGTTTGCGTGTCATTGGGGTCATTAATCAAATACATAGTACGCATGAATGAAAGTAAAATGCAGGTGCATTTGCAAGATTAAATTGTATACTTCCTTGGTTGTATTACGTATTTTTTGAGATATAATTAAGATATACGTGCAAGAGTATATACAAGAAGATTCATATACACACAAATTTATAATGATGAGTTGTATCCTACGCACCAAAACATAGAATACAATGAATTTGTGAGCAAGGTCGAGCTATAAATGTGAAGACAGCAATAGTCCTTGTCGTACTTCCACCTTAATAAATGCAGAGTTACGAAATTGCACCAAAAGAATGTCCATGCCATCATTCACCTGTTCCGCTGAATATCCTCGAAAGATTTCCAGCTAAAAAGCTAATGTAACCATCAATCAAATCAGAGTTTGCATTTCCTGCTTACCCCTCACGGAACCAAAAGCTAGGTATGATATATATGACATGACGTTTACAACCACGCTAAAGGCACAATTCGATACAAATTTCAACGGTGAACAGTATATCCCTGTTCAGTGTATATATGGAAGTACATTTTGCAAAAATATATAAAGAGAGACAACTTACGGGCTCCACAGGAGTTTAGAAGGCGTGAGGTACAAAGCGGAATCCCTTCTGTAAAAGATATCACCATTCTTTGCGATATTTGATACATACGCGAACGAACCAGTGAAGACATTGTTATGTTTGCTTTCATATTTTTAAAGGTGTTTTTAAAAAATAGCGGGGTTAATGAGTGAATGTAGATAAAAATGTAAATGTTGGAAGTAACAATAATTCACAATAAATTATCCGGAAAATACTTATTTTAAAAAATCGGTGAACATTTCTTATAATATAATATCCTATCTATTTCTCACCAATATATTTAATTCAAACAATTAATTTGTCTGTAAGCCAAAAATCTGTCTTCCATTTTCTCCATAATTTAATTCCATCCAAACGGGACGTGAACTTATCTTGTTATCTTATTTTCAGAATTCCACAAGTTGTTGCATTTTATTGTTTAATTTACACAATATCAAAATTTGTAGCTGAATTTTCCCCGAATCAAATATACAAGAAGTTATGAACATTTACTTTTTGGAGCAACGAACAATTCTGTAGTTATCAATAAAAATCTAGGCAAATTTCCGCAGAGGAAACATTACCGAATTATAAGTTATGTGAGTGTAAAAGCAATTGTTACTATTCATGTACCTTTTAAGTGTAAAATGGAGAGAAAAGGCAGTGTACGAATTCCGATCATTCCGAAGTTGTGTCAACTATATCGAGGATGCTTGCAAGATTTCCTTTGACTGACTGACGATTCAAGTACCCAGCACATCCACAGCCGTATTTAGATATTAAAACCTATATATTATGTGCAGAGAAAAAATCGACAGGTACAATTAACAAACAGTATTTCGTATAAAATCACATCAGATCACACGTCGAAGTTACCAAGAACAA
This sequence comes from Rhododendron kiyosumense, assembly GCA_019656275.1. Taxonomy (NCBI): domain Eukaryota; kingdom Viridiplantae; phylum Streptophyta; class Magnoliopsida; order Ericales; family Ericaceae; genus Rhododendron; species Rhododendron kiyosumense. The sequence continues at coordinate 108,253 of BPLS01000636.1, forward strand.
GCTTACCATTCTTTCGAGCACAAATCTACTTGCGTGTGTGCACTCAGTCCAATCCATTGTATATTGGTGTTTCTCTGTTCGGTAATTTAGCAGCGAGATAGTACATAAGAATCGACGGTTTGGATGTTGTTTCGAGTGCCACTCGACGGGATTTGCATTGTTGATTACCCCTGTCGACAAAATTGGAATTCACTTGAATAGCTGTGAACGATTCCAATTTCCAACTAATACAAGTCCATCAAAATATTACATCCGTGAATTTCGTAAAAATCCCATCTCGTCTCTTGCCAATTTCTGATCTAAGAAAAATATAAAAACCTCGTATGATCCTCAAAATTCCCGTTCACCGTCTCTCAGATATTGATTAGTATGTTAATTTGGTTTGGAAAATAATATAATAGAAATATGAGGAAATATTTCTTTTTTGCGTTTTGAAAAATCGCATGATTATTTTCTAATAGAGTTTCAATATACACCAAGACACTCTATATTTCCTCGTCATATTTAAGGCATTGTGATGTTTCTACTCGGACCATACACGTATTAGTACCTTGGACTAATGTTTTGTACTTTATGATATTTCAGGGTAATTGTGTTAGAAAGTTTGTGGCATCCAAATTCCACCCCTGAATCAACCGTGATCTTACCAAAATACCCTTTCCGGCACCAATATCCATGGTCTATTTAAAGGACCTAAATTCAAACCCAAACAAGATTTTTCATAAGGGCGTGCAGAGTTCAAGAACGAAGTACCTACTGTTGCTACTTTGAGGTAATATATTGGCAAGATTGTAAGTGAATGAATTAGACACGAATCAAATCTACTATACAAACGTTTACAGTTAGTTGTACGTGTTTAATATTTATACTGATTTAGGGGTGTTACAGTTATAGGTGATTACTATGATTCAATATAAATCTTAGCTGGAACTCAAATATAGCAGATATTATTTGCCTAATCATAATGAGCCCTATTCAATACTATCACGCGTTTTCTTTGCAATTGAATTTCACGTTCCCTTGAATTTTTTGCATTTATATTATTGTTAAAGTAGTTTACAAATCTCTGTACCATTGCAGCTTCTGATAACTAACAGCATGGATCAACATGATGCCATGGAAGTTAACAGTGCACAGGTTCAATCAGAAGTAGAGTTGGTGGATGCCATACAACATAATCAGCTGGAAATCACCAATCGACAGCTTGAACAAGAACCAGAATCAGCAGTTGCTGTCCAGATTCCGATAGCCAACAGCATGGATCAACACGATGCGATGGAAGTTAACAATGCACAGACTCAATCAGAAATAGAGTTGCTGGATGCCGTTCAACATGATGAGCTAGAAATCAACAATCGCCAAGTTGAACCAGAACTAGAACCACCGGTTGCTGTGCAGCTGATTGAAACATATGACCATCTAAAAAATGAAATTATTCATCTATTCCAAATGCTAAAAGTCACCCGTTCATCTAGCGAACATCTTGCACTTGCATTCCAACTCAATCCATCGCTTCAGCTGCTTCGCCAATTTGATCAACAGGTAGAAGAACAAATCAATGCTAACACACAGAAAGAATTGGAAGAGTTTCAGCGAAACATAATTTGGAACGAATTTGCAATATATGAGATTGCTATCCCATGGGTTGTGGATTAGAAATACTATTAGCATTATGAAATCATGAGTCTTGCAGTTGCGATCCGCTTTTGATAACATGTTTCGCACAAAAAAAAAGTATTTCTCTGCATAGCGTTTGCCAAGCTCTATTTCGATTTGTCCCTCTTTTGTATGACGAACGTGTGGTTGTAAACAGTCTCCTTTTGTTCATGTTAAAGAACATTGGCTATTTAGAATTCATTTGCTATTTTATTGCCCACGAATATGGCAGCATCAAATGAAACATCTGTGTAAGTTATGATTCGGGTTTATAATATTTGCAATAACATTATGATTCTACACGAGAAAAATTCAACTACTCACCAAAATATAATGTTGCTGAAATTGCACCTCAGCTTCGATTACTAGAATCCTCGACGGGAATAGGAATGTGAATTAAATGCTCAGGTAAAATGCAGCATTATTTTGTCATTTTGCTTGGTGCAGCGTAGATTGAAATCTCTGTCTGACACTCACCTGAAAGTTTTTCCCTCATGTATTTAGAAACAATATTTATTAAATTTTTTTATATTATGGCGAGTTTTGGGCATTTATATATTATAATAGTTTCCGTAAATTATTCATAATTATATCCAAAATATTACTGCAAAACAGTGGTTGTTGTATCGGAATTTTGTAACAAGTTTTATGTTGCCTAAACTAGAAAGGCCAAATCTTGAGAGCTTCTTTCCATGGCGATTTTAACCAAATATCTCAACGCAAAAATTATTCATCACTCTTGCTCCTCGCTCTTATTCACACTTATTTTAAATCATTGTTTCTATTTATCCTGTGCCTTTTTGCAATTATTATTTGCACTTTCAATTATTACTTTCGATTTCTCCCTTAAATCGTAATCTTAGAAACATGTTAAGGAATATTGAAAAAACTCATCCAAACACTGGTTTGTGTTTTTTTCCCCTTTTTTTAGGCTGGTCTGCAAAAAACAATACTGCAAGGTGTAAGAGAAGCAGTGACTAATTTGCGCTCTTACATCATCCAATACATCTTTGGTAGCTCACATCAAAACTTTAACGCCGTTGTCACTCATTTTCTCTGTCCCTTATTTTTTCCCCTTTGCATATCAGCACTATTCGAAAGCAGAATAGATGAATCAGGTGCAATAAATAGGCACCACATAATGACGACTTTACACTGAAAAATTAATTCATCTTGTTTGATTCAAATATCATGTCAGCTCATTTTATTTTTTGCAAGTTATTGTGGTAATCGAACTTGTATTTTCCCTCTGTATCTTTTCCCATTTATTAGCACTCAGTACGTTAAAAAATGTTAAACGAAAAATGAGAACCGAGCAAGGAGACTATCGAGTTGCTTTAAAATCGTTGGAATTAGTGCCTACTATTACAAAGATCTTCATGATTAACTTGTACGGTGAAACAAATCTACTCAAATAGTTTACACGGTACCTGTCAAAGTAGATCCAAGTACAGCAGCTGTCGTTTCATCGACTTAGGATAGCCGATTTGCACAACCTATGAAATCAACTTGTAGATATCGTATACCTTGTAAAAGACAGGGAAAAGAAACAAAGAATCGACAGCATGCATTAATTGATTACATACCTCTCGTCCCTCGTGCTTTCGAAATTGTTTGGATATTTGTGAAAGTGTTACCATTAACATAAATCACTCAAAACGTAGCGAATTCTATCAGATTATCTCCAAAAATTCCAAAATTGCAATATCTTGCATTATTTTTCCAAAAATTGGAAAAATTTGCATGCCAAAATCTTGTTTCAATCAATGCTAGGTATATTGAGTAACTAATGAGTATTTTATTTGCTATTAAATTAAAATGCCGTAATATTTTGTATCAATCTATTCGTTATTAATAGTTTTAATTTTTCTGGAGCACAGATAAGAAAATTATAAAATTCTCACTACTACAAATATTGATTGCGACAATTCAAGATAATTAAATTAATAGTGTCCAGTTGAGGAATTATGATATATGTTTACAATCATTAGGACTAAGAATGCCCTTCAAATGTATTTAATTGACCTAAAAAGTAATAATAACTGAACTTTGACCTATACATTATAAACATGTATATGCTAGCATCACATTAAGCATGCAGTCAAATTTAACAAAAAACACTTTAAAAAACATGTTTGTTTTCCTTTTTTATTTCGGTGGCATTTATCAATGAAACTAACAAATTTGAAGCAAGGTCCATGTCCATCTAATTACCTGTAATATTATTAAGATGAGCAAAAAATCTATTAAATCTGGAAAAAAATCCAAATGAAGCTAAAGTATTTAGTTGGCGTTTTAGATACTGTGATTAAGGCATGGTTAAAATAATATGTGTAACAAAGATGTGTTAGCGCTTCATCTGTGGTTCCATGTTCAAATTTCTGATTCTAAATTGTATAATATAATTTGTGCATTCACATCCACAATTATTATGGTTAAAAAATACCTTTGGTTCTCGAAATTTGTACTTGCTAAGTATTACTTTTATGTTAAGCTCACTGCAAGATCAATTTAACTTGGCCCATGGTCACCTATAATAGTTATAATTTCATTACAAAAAAAAGACAGCTTATAATTAGGCTGACAGCCAACCACTCCCTGTGATGTCTTGTCCTTAAGTACATCAGGCATGGTTCTTTTACTTAGCTCTTTGGTCTAGCTTCTTGTAGTACTGCTTCGATAACAGAGAAGGAATACTAGCATGCTGGAGATGGAAAATACCAATCCACCATGGTTGAAGCAACTGTTGAACGCCAACTTCTACACTAATTGTCGAACCCATGAAAAGTGCAGATATAACCAGTGCAATCACTACTGCATAGAATGCACTGGAAATCCTTTCTGTGCGTACTGTTTAGTTGCTCACAAAACCCACCAAACCTTACAGGTGATTCAATATTTTACTTAAATCGTTACATTACTTTGTATAACATACGGGTGTAAAGCAAATCATTGTTCTAATTTGCATGCGATTTCCATGCTTTCAGATAAGGTGAGCATCTCTTAGCAACGCTGTCAGGGTGGACGATCTAAAAAACCATATAAATCTTGGTGGTATACAAACATACGTCACAAATACACGACAAATTGTTTTCTTGAATAAGCGACCACATAAAGAGCTCCCTCTTCGCTTCACAAATATTTGCAATATTTGTCGTCATAGTCTGCTGGCTGGTAATTTCAAGTTCTGCTCTTTGGGTTGTAAGGTAATTAACGATTTGGTTAGTTACACAATTTTCAATCCTATCAGTGATTTTGTTAAGCTGTACTAAAACAAATCATGCGCATGCTTAAAATTGTATGGTTATTATTCATTGCTACGCTCTAGCTAATACAAAAATCATGAACATCAATAGTTTGGTTATTTGTTCGTTCAAATGAACAACTACCACAAATATGTAAGAAATTTGAAGTTCAATGTTACCAAGCATCGTTACCCCAGATATACTAAAGAAGTATTGTATAAATGTTTGGGTTTATATTTTACCCAAATTTAATAGCAAAATATTCTGTAAAACACAAATTATTCAATATATACTTTCTTCCATGGTTGCTTTGTAGTGAACATCACGTCTATGAATAACTGGTTTCAAAATGATTTGAAATTGCACGTCCAATTGCTCTTGCATGATATCATGCTAGAATTTCCAACCTAAGTCTTTTGCATGATTTGTGCCATCAATTCCGCCTCATTCGATTCCATTTTGTGCTCGTACTCAGAATTAGAATTCTCATGTATTGTTTTACAGCATGATTCATTTTCGGCAACCTGAATCATTTCTTGTTTGTGAAGTTCACATAGTTGATTTCTGCTACCTATAAACAAAGTTCCCTCATTATTTATAATCAAGTTTGATTAGTTTTGTGCTCTTTTATAAACATCCCAATCAATTCAGCTGTTTCTGACTTCCAACATGGTGAACTATAAGGCTGCAAATATTCTGAATTTGATATTTACATACATATGTGTATTCTTTTGAACTCCATCATTTGCAATGTAATAATTATACAGGTTACGTTTATTGAGACAGTATATTAATGGAAATCAATTTCTTGTGTGTTGTTGATGTAGCGCGAAGCTATACGTCGTGGTTCCTCATAGCAACGATTCACTGTTGAAACAGAACTTCGTACAGGGAAAATTGACCACAGTGTCGACATTAAGCAATCATCAACACCAAACAAGAAATTGAAGGTAAGAAGGTTGCATAAATTGCTAGATAAATATTCTGTTGCATCTACTTCGGGTGCTAAAGAGGTTACGAGCAGCATTTATGCTGCAACTGCACCTATGTTCAACCACATAAATTCCAGGAAAAGGAAAGGCATTCCTCGACGAGCTCCTCTAACTTAATTTGCCCAGTTGTTCAGCAACTGTAACATGTAATTGCAACAACACCATGGGCATAGCGTTCCTGGCACTAGACAATGGTATATAGAATAAGTTTTCCCAAACTTTTGACCTTTTTGTAAGCCATGGGTTATCATAAGTTTAGTAATGAGTTGTGATTCTCTTACATGCTTGGATATATCACTGGGAAACATTAATATGTCAATGTTGTGAAAAGAATATGTAAGTTTAAATGTTTTCACTACACTTCTAAGTGTGGTTCTGAATGCTGTTGTATGTGTTTAGCTACTTACATATGTGGGCCTATCGAACATTAGTGAATTTTGAATACTGTCAAGCACGCATACGTAATAAAAAAAAAACCTTCAGGCACTTTGAAATGTAAAAAACGGTCAAAAAACGCTTCCACTTATTTTCAGACACCTAACAGAATACATGGCAAATATGGTCTAATTCGTACCTTTAATTTTACTATAAATACCGTCCTCTAATTCTGTTGCTCTCTTTTTTCCGTAACTAGCCTCGTTGCTATAAACAATGAGGTTATATTTCTGATCACAACATATATAAGAATGATGCATCGCGTTGAGCATGCACCTGTTCTGTCGAACTTCTTTATTAGTAACCAATTCGTAAACATATCGAAGTTAAATGCCACGTGATGTTGAGAGTCGACCTGTAAACATATTGAAGTTATGTTCCTGGTCACAACGTATTCTTTTCAAGGTTGTTTGAATGTTTGTTGACCAATTCTTTCATCAAATGTTGGAGTTCCAATAGCATAGTCATCTTTCACGGTGCCTGATGTTCTCAACTGGTTCACTTCTGTAGAGAAAAATAGTAAACAAACTTACCCATTATCAAAAAATATGCAAATAATCAATAGCAGCAATATACTCGCAGGAAAACAAATACTGACTGATGAAAACGTAAATCGCCACAAAACGCATGCCTCAAGATCCAAAACAAACAGGGCATTCTGCTAGACCAACAGATGCTCATATTCGCAAGCGCGCAACTCAAGCACAGCCAAACTCTGGTCAACTACAACATCCAGAGGAAGTTCAACCCCCCCCCCCCCCCCCGTTTAGTATTGGGCCTCGGCACAGGCATTCAGTTTTTTACGAACACCTTGACGCACAATACCATTCGCCAGATATGATTAATTCTTTAAATCTATAGGAACGTACAACTGTGCGAAGTAAATGGACAATTTATACTATTTAACATTTCAACTTATATCTTACGTGCAATACGCTTATTCTGTATGCAAAGCAAATAATTCCCAATATTCAAAGGCAAGAAAAATACCTTCTCAGTGAATCCAAACAATTTTCTTTACGAAGGTATCCAACATCAAACAGTGCAGAACTGCTTCACAGTTTATCTGTGCTTTTAATAATTAATGTTAAACACTAAGATTAATATAGACAAATTAATCATCAGAACATAAGTAAACACAATTAGAAATAAGCATGCAGGCACAGCGCTAGCATTCATAAAGTTCAACCGAATTTGAGAAACCTCAAAAGTGCAGGTTTAGCATAGTTACAGCATTAGCATTCAACAAATAGCTACCGAATTTTGGACTTAAATTCCATGAATAGTCTTTTGAAATAGCCCTATTTGTTTTCAATCAAATTGTACATTTCTTGATTCTCCAAAAAGTCGCTTGTTGCCGCGGACACCATCGCTTCAATCTCTTGTTCGTTGTAATTGATGCTGGCCAACTTATCGTTGATTAATTCCTTCTCTGCCAATAGTGACTTTCTTTCCTCTTTGAGTTGACCCAACCGGGTAACAATTTCAGCTTCTTCCATATCTATGTGATGTAGCTTGACCTTCAAATGTTGAATATTATTTCCCATTGCATCCAAATCTTTGGAAACATTAGCAAATTTATCTATGCTGTCACGTTTTTCCTTCATCTGCTTCTGGCAAATAGCTACCGTTGTTAAATTTCCACTTAGAGTTACCCAAAACTTTTCCAGTCTAATGTGTTCTGACAATGGAAGCACCTTCTTTGCTATCAGCTGGCTCACAGAATTACTGAAAGCTATGCTATGATTAGTAGCAATTTCCGCCAGAGGAAGTTCTAACATCCTAAACAAGGATTCCAGTTCCTTTTTGGTGTCTTCTCTTAGCTCGTAGAAAGCAGGAGGAGTCAGGGATTCCGAAAACTCAGTTACAGATCGAGAAAATGATTTAGAATATAACTTAGCCTTGTTAAGCATGAGATCCAACTCAGAACTCCGAGTCGTAATCAGCTCAGGATATACCTCATTCACTAAAAAACCTGAGGCAATGGGATCCCTTTCGGTTGCAAATTCTCGCTCAGCAGTTGGAAAAACCTCTGTATGCTGTGGTTGCTCTTGCACTTCGGTAATCTCAGTCAACGGAAAAGATTCACATGCAATATTACGCTGTTCATCTGTTCCCTGTGCAGTGTCCAATATCTGAGGCATCATATCAAAAGACGAAGAAAGAAGACTCATGTTCTCCACGTGAACGCTATCCATTTCTTCAGAAAGCACTGACTGAACTGCTTCTTTATCTTTGGAAGACATAAACGTTGATTCACGTTCAGACTCAACATTGGATTGTATTTCTTTGTTTACGTGCGCTATCTCTTCCTGTACAACAGTTGCTCCAGCAATTATCATATCCGTCACTGAGACATCAGCATTTGGTTCTATCAATTTCTGAGCAACCTCAACAGATATTGTTGGTTCCCTAACACTGGTATCGCAAGCACTGGAAATTGTTATCAACGATTGCGTAGCTGAATTTTTTACCGACATAGTACCTATTTCTGCCGACTTTGATTGGCCTAACATTTCAACTTCATTGCCTCCTGTATTCTCCAGGCTTGTTTCAAGTTCATGTTCGAGAAGTAACTGAATGTTGGGCACGATGTTCAATGGTTCAGATTCCACAAAACTACAAACCTTCGTTAACGAACCTTTATCAGTACTGTTTTCTTCATCTGAGGTCGGTTGCAGATGTAGCTTTCTTCTTGTTCTCTGATAAACAAGATATCAGTACATTTAAATAAGCTGATAAATTACTGCGCAATGTATTCAACTGGTCATTTACAAATAATGATTTCGCATAAAATTCGTACCCTTTTGTACATTCCTATGATTTCAGAATCTTCAGCTTCTTCTTTGGAAGTCATTTGTTCTTCTGCAACAGTTGTTTTTGTAGCCCTTCGTGGAAGCAGCCATTGTTGGTTGATCATGAATAACATCGACAGCTTTTGAACTCCTGGTTGTTTTCTTTAAATTGCTTGAATATTCTGCGGATGCAACCTTTTTACACTTCTCCTTGCGCTGAACTTGAGCACCACATGGCTCTTTGGAAATTGTACCTGTAGAAATAACTTGGATACAATTAGTGGATAAAACAGAAAGTGCTGCACTAGACAACTGAATACACATAGTATCATACCTAACTTGGTATTCTCAGAATCCAGTCTAAAGAGGCAATTCTCCAAGTCCCTTGTAAATAAAATTCCTTCTGTACATTTCCACCAGAAATTGTACTCTGGTGTAGATGCAGGGTTAGCAACAAAGCCTTCAAACTTAAAAGTTGTTGTGCTTGCTTTGAAATGCCCAACCAATTCTTTGATAACATCAGTATTAGTCACATTGGGCTTGGTTTGCACCAAATCTTTGATTCTGGGATGTGTATACGGAACAGGAATCCCTTGAACCAATCCAAACTACCTAGCACATTGGTTAGGACAATATATCTCAAAGCTGCAGTTAGAGAAATTTATTGTTGATGGAGAAAATCCAACAGAAATGAACCTGGGAATCAAGATAGTTGCCCAAAATTGGTTCACCACTCCATCTGGCATCATTAACTGAAGTATGGGTTTTATCCCCTTAGATGTTGCATACAAGCATTCTTTAAAAGGAAGCCATTCTGGTGCATCTCCAGTACCAGGTTTGTAAAAAGCCGTGAAGTATCTTTTAAATGAGGTATTTTCCTGTTTTGGCTCGTGAGACAACAAATATTCAGCATAGCTTAAGTATTGTCCACCATCTTTTGTCCTGAAAATGCTTACAGGTTTAATGGCTGGAAAATAAGCATATAGCCATGCCTGAAAAATCCAAAAGGGCCCACAACAATTACTGGTTATTTTGTTTCTTACAAATGACCATAGTCCCTTGTATAATGTACCTAAAACAAATGGAGCCAAGGCCAGCTTGATATCTTGCGCTAGACATACAGCCAAGCGAATATATTCTTTGGTGATCTTTATACCAGCTACACACAAAACATATTTATTAATCCAGTACAAATAGAAGGCAATCTTCTCGTTAAAACAAGGCTCTTGATCATCAGACTCAGCGTACTTGGCTATGAAACTTGCATAACTACATGGACCTTCAGACAATTTAAATGGGGGATCATAGGGTTTATGATTAAGAGCAGCATTTACCTCCTCGCCCAAACATGACAGACCAGTTAGATGAATAATATCTAATACATTGGGAGTCATTAGTCCACAGGGGAATACAAAAGTATTTGAGGAAACAGACCAAAAGCATGCAGCAGCGGCAATTAAATTTGGGTTTAATTCAAACGATTTAGTAGACAAATCAATAGCCTCGTAAAGATTCATCTCTCGCCATGATGGCGCTAAAAACTTTCTCATTCGATTGACCCATGTTTTCCAGCATAAAATAACGGTTGGCCACGATCGAATGGTACCCTTGGAAGCCCAGCCAGTTCGATGTAAACCCGGAAGTGAAAGGAGCAAAGGTTCATCAGAATTTACTGGATAATAAGTGGGAAGTTCCACTGGTGCATGTGGGTAATAAATTGGACCAAGAACAAACTTACCTACATTATCAATTACGGGGATAAGATATTCGTCCCTCACCTCTTTCGCCTCTCTGAGGCATTGAGGATATCTTGGTGGATAATTTTGCATCAAGGGTTTCGGTTCTGGCGAGCTTTCTTTGTTTCCCTTGCTCTTTCGTGAACCTGATGATCGACAAGACGTTTTCTCTTTGGGCGCCATTGTTTTGCTTGCTGGATTTTGAAACCGAAACGGAAGTAAAAAAACTGTGCCCTAATTTCTTACAGTGGAGATGTTATCCTTGTTTGAAAACTCATCTACCACTCACGTTTTTGGGGTAATTACTTATTTGGGATTCAAATAACTATTTGTAACTTAACTGAATAGGGGCCATTGAATTTTAGTTCTTTTTGTTCACCAGGGAACACGTGATATGCATAAAACAATACAATTGAAAGTTAAAGATAGCTTCAATTTATTGAGTAGCAACAATAAAACAATAATAGTAACACTTTATAAAATTGTTCAGCTATTGATTATCCAACACATAATAAACTTTTTCTTATCGATTATGTGGTCTAACATTTGGTCCATTTAGCGATCCAGTTATAATTGCCACAACCCGATAAATCTCAATGTCCCTTAATTAAACACACAATTATGCATGGTTCTAGAAACAACTATCCAGATTCCCTTTGCTAATCAACCTAGGATACTCAATTTTAACGCATAACTTATGCAATAAACAGTAACCAATATTGTTGTAAGTCACTAATGCTTCTGCTATCCATGTTTCTCGTAACCGCTCTTTTTCCCTCCTTTTTTTAATTTTTTATCGGCTCCTCTTTTTCCCTATTAGTATCCATAATGATAAGATTAAGCTAGATCTTAGTAGTTTTCTTCTTCTAACTTCCTATCCTCTCGAATTTTTTGATGCTCTAAAAGTAACGTGTCACCGTTTTTTCACGTTGCTGTGAACACTATTATTCAAGATCAGATCAAATTTCTCGCCCATATTATCAAGTCAACAAATATGAAGTACCATACTCCACTATAAGTCCTTTAAACACACTCCTGTCACCTCACCCGCGTTTATCATTTTCAACAAAAATTATGGCTTCCTTTGATAAGGTAGGTCAGCAATCAAAGGTGAGTGTAGATTGCTGGTTGTTTACCTACATGCATAAAGTATTTTCGCGAAGAAGCTTTGCTGAATGTGAGTATTGAGAAGCATGTGGATGAAAAACTGAGTACCTACGTGACAGGACGGAGCAAAACTCAAGGCATTGCTCATACCATTGGGACAAAATCACTGGTAAACAGAAAGGAGCCGCTTGAATCGGCTATATAGGTATATTTTGGGAGTTAATTCTATTTTCTCACAAGCTCTTATTGACATTTTTTGTATGTTTTGTGAACCATACGCGGGCACCATATTGTTACCCTCTGTTGTTTTATTTTTTTCTGCTTTTCAATGGATGCAAAAGTATACTACTTAAATTTTGTTCTTCAAATTCCAGTAATTCTTTTCCGTTTGATGTATTGCAATACTTCTTGTTCCAATCTTCTTCTTTGTTGGTCCACCATTGCTCAGGCTAACGTTATTCGTAAGTTACATGCAATAATCCAATCACACAATTTGAACATATAGAATTAAAAGTATTTTAAATTCCCACTTGCTTATTTCCGTGCATGAAACGTCTAATTAATCAGTTCAGCTGCAAGTAGACATGTACTTACAGCTTATCAACTTACTTATTGATAATTTACTTCTTGTATTAATAGGAATAAAATATATCGTTTACCCCAAGAGTCCGTGCTCTTTCACAAATTGCATTCTTTGATCTTCAACTCACAACTTGGGGGTATTTCACAAAAAGGCCTTACTTGCACGCATGAGTTTTCTGTATCTACCATAGCAAAAATTATGAACATGTTAATTACCCGTTACAGGGACTATCTTGAACATGTGGGTGTTATCAACGGTCGCATACTTGCAAATTTCAAAGTTATATCGATTACATCACTGCGATTATTGTATGGTTCTTAAATATTATATCCTCTGCCACAGTATTTTCAGGAATATCTCTGATATTTTATTTGGAAAACAAAATAAAATAAAATAGGTAAAATTGTATATGTCTTGTTCAACTGTCAACATATGTCAGCAATGATCTTTAAGAGTTCCCGAGATTACTCTCGCATGTATCCTTGAATTTCTCAAGTTGGATGGTTTCTTCCAGCGTTATTTTGATCATTCTGCATGCAATCCTTGGTGGAATGCACAAAATTGCGGTGTACAAATGATATCGCTTTTATCTTGCTTTAATAAGTTTTCTAACTTCCCATGTTTTCTCTCCATATTCTTTTCTTGCATCCTCTGTATGTTGTTTGAGTGTTGTGTAGGATACTGAAAATTCTCGGATGGAATTTGTTTGCCAAACTCAGGTAGATTTAATGGTGACGATGCACAAGGGATCTTGTATTCTCGGTTTGTGGCTCCTCTCGTTACGGTTTGCTGGGATTAGTAATGTTTATTGGCGTGGGATACTGATGAAGAGCCTGATCAGCTTCATTGCGAACACAATCGACAGCTCGCAATTATTCCAGTTGGATATCGACGGTTCCAGCTCTATGATTTCATTTACCAGTTTCTTATTAGTTAACAAGTATGTTAATAATTTCCTTCGAAAATTAATGTATCACGTTGTTTAGATTTGCTGTGTGTTGCTAATGATTCAAATCTGAAAATGAGCTGGTGTGAGTTTGTTTATTGTACTTGTGCGAATCTCTATGAGATTTTCCTGTCAAGAAAAGTGCTAGCGAAGAGTACCAAGATATCTTGTATTAAATGCTCGACTGTGGGTAGATTTGACGATGATGATGTACTGAAGATATTTTAAATTGACATTTGTGAAGCTGACGTTGATACTTATCAAGCTGCCTAATAATAGCTGACGTTGGGAATGTTATCGTTGAGTACTATTACAAATTCATCGACAGTCCCATAGTTATTCTCGAAAGTTGCATGTTTCATGCACCTGCTGCACTCCTGTTGCTTTTACGTTAGCCAAAGGTTGTATTCTTTAATTATAGTTTATGAAATAAATATCGAAGCGTTCCCTAGCTACTTCGGTAAATTATTAAATCCTATTAAATTTGCTACAATATTTAGTGTTCATTCCTTGTTGGATAATTTAAATTAAACTTCTATTCTATAACAAACTCGTTATAAATTTTGCATGCTCCATTCAAATTTTGTATTGTTTGCGCTGATTTTTTTGTATTCCATTCTTAACCAGTTAATGAATATTACTGTTTTCATATTCAAATTTATATTATTTGTTCTAATACGTTATATTTAAATTTAGTTTATCTTTGTGATGGTGGGTACTTTAAACGTGTTTCAAAACATAATACTTCTCTTCAATACAAAACAGAACCTAAAACTAATACAGATTTGTATTTCACATGTTTGAATTGATTTTGTTATATGCCTTTTATGAATTGTTTGAATTCTCTAAGTTCGTAATCCATAGACATTGATTTTGTTGTTAATTTAATATAAAAGTGACCCAATTCAAATCATAATCAACGCAACTCAATGTCGGACAAGTAAGCTAATTGATTAATATTGGAAGGGTGCTCGTTCAAATCACAAACATGCAAAATTAATTTTATGCCCCCAAAGAAATAATATTTAAAAATCAAGTATTTGACATGCTATTTATTTAGGTAAACAAACTACTATGTTTTTTGTTTTCGACTTATCTAATTTTTAGTTGTATTTATTGAGCTCTCATAAAATTCGTAAACATTATTTCATGCCCACGATCAAACAAATCCCAACACATCTAAATTATCAAAAAGACTTAATACTGCATAAATACGGACCAAAAAGTAGTTCCACTGGTTTGTTTACATCTACAGCAAAAGAAAACAATGTATTGTAATTTCTAGATTTTAAAATCCCTCTCATCACAACACTACGTCAATTCACAGGACAAAAATAAAATAAAATATACTAATAACAAACGGATATAAAATTGCTTAACAACCGTGTGATAAAACTTAGTTCCTCTGTTCAAGCAAAATAGGCCTACTGAATAGTAAGTAAAATCGGTTTAAGAAAAAAAG